>JARBWK010000006.1:147713541-147716041 GCA_030556195.1 Anolis apletophallus
CTGTGCCGCACCCCTCCCCCCAGCGCCACACCATTCTTTTGCCCGCGGCCTTAGCAGCCGTGGCGCGTTGCGGGTGGGAGCGGGTGGTGGGTAGCTTGGGGCCCTCCGCCCGGGGCGTCCTCCCGGCTTGCGGGACCTCGGCTTACTGCAAGCCCGCTTCGGGGAGGGATGCAATCATCAAAATCATCGGCGAGCCAGATGCACTCATCAAAAGAGCCACACCTGGCTCACAAGCCATAGGTTCCCAACCCCTGGCCTACATTCTCTCTCCAACATCCGTCTCAAACTAGAACAGTACCTAAAATACGTTGAATAATTGTAGAGATGAACCTGGCCCAGTTATCTGGAAGTGTTCTGCCTCTTGGGCATAATGGAGTGAACAACACCAGTCATCCAAATGCTGAATGTTTCTGATTATCTAGCACTGCAGTCTTTGCAAAAAAAATAAAAATCTGGGAGTGCAGGAGAAGTCTTCTCAATGGTCTGCATGAAGGAATTTCAGAGATTAAAAGCTTAAATTCTTTAAAAACCCATGCAGCCCTTGCAAAAGCTTCTAGCAAGAGGGAAGCGAAAGAGGCTTCTTTGGGTGAAGTGGAGAAAAACATAAGCTGCTCTTTCTGCTTAAAATGCTAAACCCTCAGTGTTGCCAAGAGTCAATGGCAAAGGTTGGATCATTAATTGAACTCCTTGAGCAAGCGGGGAAACAGGAGCCATAGGATGCTGTGTGAAGAATCATTTGCAGCCTTGCCACAAAGATGCCCATCGCCTTTAGCTTTTGTACTGCAAATATCAGCAAATATGCTGCAGCAAACAGTTAGCAAGCTGGGGATATTCTATTACTAAAGCCAGATTGCAGGATGAGATTAACGTTGTTTCACCACTATCAATACTAAGACCACAATCAATGCTAAATCAGTATAAGATCTGGCAGGATATGGCAAAAAATGAACTGAGCAGGACGTTAGACAAGCCCCCTCATTGGCAGTTTTTAGGAGCCTGAAAACATGGCTATTCCAACGAACAATGTCCTGCTTTGACCAATCCTCTGCAATGTCCTCAGATGCACTTTAACCACTTGTTGGGTTGACCTCCCCACATTACCCAAAAACCCTTCTGCTAGATACATTTTATTCCCGTCCACATCCAGTGTTTATTTATTTTAAAATTTTAATATATGACATCTGGCCTGGCCACTATGGTTTTAAACTTTGTGTATATACTGTTTATATGTGTTTTATTGATTGTATTGTTTATTTTCTGCTGTGTTGTTGGGCTTGGCCTCATGTAAGCCGCCCCGAGTCCCTTCTGGGAGATGGTGGCGGGGTATAAATAAAGTTTAATAATAATAAATAATATATATAGGTAACGGTAAAGGTAAAGGTTTCTCCCTTTACATTAAGTCTAGTTGAGTCCGATTCCGTCCATAGACACTTCCAAGGTCATGTGGTTGGCATGACTGCATGGGACACTGTTACCTTACCACCAAAGCGGTATCTATTGATCTACTCACATTTGTATGTTTTCAAACTGCTAGGTTGGCAGAAGCTGGGGCTAACAGTGAAAGTTTACTCCGCTCCCCAGATTTGAACTGCCAACCATTTGGTCAGCAAGTTCGGAAGCTCAGTGGTTTAACTCAGTATTTCACAACCAGTGTGCTGTGGCACACTAGAGTGCCGTGAGCGATCATCAGGTGTGCCATGGGAAATTGGAACCTTCAATACCCTTTCTTCCCCCTCCTGCTGAACACTTTTTCTTCTCCACTCGGGCTCCCTTCTTCCCAGCCTCGCTCTGCTCGCTTTGCCTTGCTTTGCCCTGGGGCGAGTCTGTGCAGTAGTGCCCGCACAGGTCACGTCTTCCTCCCTCCCCTCCTGAACACGCTCATGCTTCCCCCTTGGATCAAAAGCGGCAGTGTAGAAGGAAAAGTAAGCATTCGGCAGGAGGGGGAAGAAAGGGCGCAAAGGAGAAGGGGGAGGAGGAGGTCTTTGTCGAAAGCTGGCATGGGCAAATTTGGACCTTCCAGGTGTTTTAGACTCCAACTCCCACCATTCCTAGCAGCCTCAGGCTCTTTTTTCCCCCTCAGCCATTTAAGCAGGAAAGGGCCATAGGCTGTTAGGAATGGTGGGAATTGAAGCCCAAAGCACCCAGAGGGCCGAAGTTTTCCCATGCCTGTTTTAGGGACCTTAAAGTGGTGAGCCTCCTTCCAACATTGTGATTCTGGATAGAAAACAAACAACATAACATAACTGTTTGAGTCCACAGTGCTCTCTGGGTGTAGGTGAACTACAACTTCCAAACTCAAGGTCAGTTCTCAAGCAAACCCTTTCAGTACTTTCTGTTGGTAATGAGAGTTCAATATGCCAAGTTTGGTTCAATTCCATTGTTGCAAGAGTTAAGGATGCTCTTTGATTGTGTGTTAACTATAAATCCCAGAAACTGTAACTCCCAAATGTCAAGATCTATTTTCCCCAAACTCCATCTGTGTTCACCTTTGGGCATATTG
>JARBWK010000006.1:148321041-148594487 GCA_030556195.1 Anolis apletophallus
TTTAACTAATTTTAGTCCCTTGCACTTCTTTGAAAACTATTGTTAAATTAGAAAACATTTTTATTTGATGCAGAAAGTACTGTAAGAATTAGGAATGTATGCAGCTCAATGATGAAGGATTAAGGGAGCTACAGTTCATTAATGGCTGAGGGGTCAATTTTTACCCACAGTCAAGGGTGGTCCATCCATGTAAGCAATCTACGCGGCCGCGTGGGGCGCCATCTTGGATGGGCGCCGCCACGCTGGCCGCACCGTCGTAGCAAACCTCCCTGCTGCCTGCAGCAGCTTCTGAGCATGCGCAGAGATTTTCGCGCATGCCCAGAACCTCCGGAGCGCTCTCCCTTGCCCTATGAAACGCCCCATGTTAGGGGCTGGCAGCGGGCACCAGGAAGCGCTAGGAGAGGCCTCGAAGCCCCTCCTCATGCTTCCTGGTTTCCCCTGCCAGTCCCACCCACGGGGCGTTGCACAGGGCAAGGGAGGCGCTCCCGCCTCTGCAATGCCCCGTGGGGAGGGGCTGGCAGGGTAGCCCGGGAGAGCGAGAGGAGGGGCCTTCGAAGGCTCCTCTTCGCGCTTCCTGGTTCCCTCTGCCGGCCCCTCCCACAGGCAGGGGGAACCAGGAAGCGCGAAGGCCCCTCCTCGCTCTACAATGCCCCGCGAAAGCGGCGGCGCGCAGGAGCGGTGCGCAGAAGGAGCGCGTGCACAAGGTACCGCTTCAAAAATGTTTTTTGGGGGCGCCAAAGTAATGTTTGGGGGACTATGTTTTTGGGGGGCAAAGTAATGTTCGCCTACCATTGGAAATTACCTTGGACCGCCCCTGCCCACAGTTGCCCTAAAAGTTATAATGTGGGAAAGTATAGAGATGAATCTTGGACCAACTACAGGTAAAAACAAATGGTATTTAACTAGACCAGTGTTTCCCAACGCTGTGCCGTGCCGCAGCCGATCATCAGGTGTGCCGTGGGAGAAGGAGAAGGCTGCTATGGCTGCTGCTGCCATTGTTATTGTTGTCCCATCCTTCCCCTCAGAGTCCGAAGGAAAAACAGCGGCGGAGGCCGCTTCCTCCTCATCCTGGCCCGCTCTTTCCCTCGCGCTCGCTCAAGTGTGAGGCAAGGGGGCGGCTCCTCTGCGCAGCCGCACCTTCCCGTCACTCGTGCGTGCGCTCTCTCTCTCTACCGCTGGGAGTTGTAGGCCAAAACATAATGGAGGAGGCGCTCTTTTCCCCGTCCCTTCTCTTCCACCTCGCTCTCTTCCCCGTCCCTTCTCTTCCACCTCGCTCTCTTCCCCCCTCCCTTCTCTTCCGCCTCGCTCTCTCCCCCTTCTCTTCCACCTCGCTCTCTTCCCCCTCCCTTCTCTTCCACCTCTCTCTCTCTCTCCCTCCCTCCCCCTCCCCTTCTCTTCTGCCTCTTTGGGCATATTGAGGATTCGTGCCAAATTTGGTTCCGATCCAACATTATTTGAGTCCACAGTGCCCTCAGGCCCTTTTCCTCCCCCAGCCACTTAAGCAGGAAAGGGCCTCAGGCTGTTAGGAATGGTGGGAGTTGAAGTTTTCCCATGCCTGTTTTAGGGACCTTAAAGTGGTGAGCCTCCTTTCAGCATTGTGATTCTGGATAAAAAAAACAAACAACAACATAACATAACATTGTTTGAGTCCACAGTGCTCTCTGGGTGTAGGTGAACTACAACTTCCAAACACACGGTCAGTTCACAAGCAAATCCTTTCAGTACTTTCTGTTGGTAATGAGAGTTCAATATGCCAAGTTTGGATCAATTCCATTGTTGCAAGAGTTCAGGATGCTCTTTGATTGTGTGTCAACTATAAATCCCAGAAACTGTAACTCCCAAATGTCAAGGTCTATTTTTCCCAAACTCCATCTGTGTTCACATTTGGGCATATTGAGTATTCATGCCAAGTTTGGTCCTGATCCAACATTGTTTGAGTCCACAGTGCTCTCTGGATATAGGTGAACTACAACTCCAAAACCCAAGGTCAATGCCCATCAAACTCTTACAGTATTTTCTCTTGGTTATGGGAGTTCTGCGAGGGAAGTTTGTGTCTTTCTGCCATTCCTGCCAGGATATCTATGTTGTGTTCATCGAAACAGGCCCAGGTTTCACACTGAGTGTATAAATACATTTAAAAACATCTTAACTATATGTATTCCTGTGTTAGAGTGTCATTTTGTGTCATTTTGGTTGGTGGTGTGCCCCAGGATTTTGTAAATGTAAAAAATGTGCCGCGGCTCAAAAAGGGTTGGGAAACACTGAACTAGATCACAGGTTGGCATCTTTTTTTTTTTAGAGAAGTCTTAGTTTGTGGAAAATTACATAGTTGCATTTGAACGCAAACACAAAATGATTTCTCATTAATTACAAGTAGAAGTGTTTTTACAACTTATATGTAGGTGAGGCAGGGATCACAAAGAACAGAATCATGATTGGTAGAAATGCCTTCATATAGCTCCACCTCCTGCTGTGGTTTTCTTAATTGGCTTCAAGCTTCTTACTTACTTTTAAAGCTTTCTTAGTTGGCTGTCTTCACTGTCGTTTCTCCATTACTTTCCCCATACTTTGTGTGCATACACTAGCCTTTTTATTGACTTGCATTCCTCAACTTCTTTAAGTTCTTTTGCATTTCTTCAACAGTAGTTGAATCATCTCTACTCTCACTTCATCTCAACTTCCTATATTTCCACTGTTACTCTAACTTGTCGTAACAATTATTTGTTATTCATTTAACACTGTCTGGCTTTGCTTCCTTGTCTTCTTAGAGTCGATTCACATAAGCCAGGGGTGCTCACACTTTTTCAGCATGCGAGCTACTCTTAAAGCAATCAAGTCCAAAAGATCTACCTGCCCCCGCCGCCGTGCGCTCCCGCGCGCTCCCGCCGCCGCATGCTCTTGCCACTGCGCATGCTCCTGCTGCTGTCTTCTGCCCGCGCAGCGCTTTTTCCGCCTGCGGGGCATTGCAGGAAGGAGAAAGCATGAGGCGGGGCCGGCAACGGAGGCTGCACAGCTGCTTCTGGACGAGAGAGAGGCAGGGCGCTTCCTCCAGAGGCCCCGCCTCGTGCTTCGTTCTTCCTGCAATGCCCCGCGGGCAAAAGAAGCACCGCAAAAGCGGAAGCCAGCAGCAGAAGCACGCGTGCGCGCAGGGTGTGCACGCGCATGGCAGGAGCGCCCCATCCGGCTGGTGAGACCCTAAGATCACCTGGAAGAGGGCTGAAGATCTACTAGTAGCTCCCGAGCTACCTAATGAGCACCCCTGACATAAGCTTTTTACAGTGAAAGGACTGTGCTTTGCACAATGTTGAATCATGGTAGCAGCAAGGAAAGTATTTCTTCAGGCATGAAATCATAAGCAGTATTCAGCAGTATTCTTTCAAATGTTGTTACCTTTCTGTGTGAAAATACTGCAAAATATCTCTTGTGTCAAATATATATGTTAAACAAAACTTTATTATCTCAGATCATATTTTTTAATGAAGAATACATGTTTTATACTTGGAAATATCTGCTTGGGAATTCTTTCTTATTTGACTCAGGGCACTTCCCCACATCCATATAACTAGGATATCAAGGCAAGAAATCTCACAATATCTGCTTAAAACTGGGTTATCAGAGTCCACACTGCCATATATTCCAGGATTGTTACCCATGGTTTCACTTGCCTGAATTTGACAACATATGTATTCTCTAGGACAGGGCTGTCCAACTGGCGGCCCGGGGGCTGTATACGCCCCCCCCCAGCCCCTTCCCTACACCCCCCTAAGCTTTTTAATAAAAAATAAAAATTGAAAAATAGAATAAGTAATAAAAATTGAAAAAAACCCCTACTTCCGGGTTCGGAGCAAGTATTGCGAGAATACGCAATCCACATGGGATTTCGCTGTCAACGCGATATCACGCCGGCGTTGACAGCGAAATCCCGTGTGGATTGCGTATTCTTGCGATACTCTTCGGCTACTCTACTACTGGATCGCTGAGGCCCACAGACGCGATTAGGACCTTCTTCGACTCAGTCGGTCATCGCCTCTCTTGTCGTCCAGGTACTCCTGGATCCTTCGCGTTTGGAAAAGATAAGCCGAAGCAGGGGGCTCCCCATTCCCTCCCCCCATCTCCCCTCATGTATTAAATATAAAATTAAATATATTTAAAGATGAAATAAGGGGAGATGGGATACATTAAAATAAGGGGAGAGGGAGGATGGAATTAAATATATTTAATATTAAATAAAAATAAGGGGAGATGGGAGGATGGAATTAAATATATTTAATATTAAATTAAAATAAGGGAGATGGGAGGATGGAATTAAATATATTTAATATTAAATAAAAATAAGGGGAGATGGGAGGATGGAATTAAATATATTTAATATTAAATAAAAATAAGGGGAGATGGGAGGATGGAATTAAATATATTTAATATTAAATAAAAATAAGGTGAGATGGGAGGATGGAATTAAATATATTTAATATTAAATAAAAATAAGGGGAGATGGGAGGATGGAATTAAATATATTTAATATTAAATAAAAATAAGGGGAGAGGGGAGGATGGAATTAAATATATTTAATATTAAATAAAAATAAGGGGAGATGGGAGGATGGAACTAAATATATTTAATATTAAATAAAAATAAGGGGAGATGGGAGGATGGAACTAAATATATTTAATATTAAATGGGAGGATGGAAAAATAAGGGGAGAGGGGAGGATGGAATTAAATATATTTAATATTAAATAAAAATAAGGGAGGTGGGAGGATGGAACTAAATATATTTAATATTAAATAAAAATAAGGGGAGATGGGAGGATGGAATTAAATATATTTAATATTAAATAAAAATAAGGGGAGATGGGAGGATGGAATTAAATATATTTAATATTAAATTAAAATAAGGGGAGATGGGAGGATGGAATTAAATATATTTAATATTAAATTAAAATATGGGGTGTGGGGAGGATGGAATTAAATATATTTAATATTAAATAAAAATAAGGGGGGAGGGGAGGATGGAATTAAATATATTTAATATTAAATTAAAATAAGGGGAGATGGGAGGATGGAATTAAATATATTTAATATTAAATAAAGATAAGGGCAGATGGGAGGATGGAATTAAATATATTTAATATTAAATAAAAATAAGGGGAGATGGGAGGATGGAACTAAAATATATTTAATATTAAATAAAAATAAGGGAGATGGGAGGATGGAACTAAATATATTTAATATTAAATAAAAATAAAGGAGATGGGAGGATGGAATTAAATATATTTAATATTAAATAAAAATAACGGGGAGAGGGGAGGATGGAACTAAATATATTTAATATTAAATAAAAATAAGGGGAGAGGGGAGGATGGAATTAAATATATTTAATATTAAATAAAAATAAGGGAGAGGGGAGGATGGAATTAAATATATTTAATATTAAATAAAAATAAGGGGAGAGGGGTGGATGGAATTAAATATATTTAATATTAAATTAAAATAATTTATTATTTTATCCCTGCATTTTATCTCAGTAAAAGATTATATTTGACTGTATGGATGCCCCTTTTGAATTCCTACCCTGCATTTTATCTCAGTAAATATGAGATAAAATGGGGGGAGAGGGCGGGGGAGAGGGCAGAGCCGGGGTGGGGGTGGAGCCGGGGCCGGGGGCAGACCCTACGGCCCCCCAGGTCATCAGTGACCGGAATTCAGGCCCCTCGGCCGGTAGAAGTTGGACAGCTCTGCTCTAGGAATTTACTAGGTCTTCCGGGCCAACTCTACGTTAACGTCCTCTGAAAGTTGTCCATTTCAATAAAGTTTGCTTTTATCCATAATTTCCTGTTCCAGTATTGAGTGCAGAAATGTATCTCCTGTACTGTATTTTTTCCCATCCCAAAGAAAATTCTAATTCATTTCAGGATATTGTTTTGATGCCTTTAGTCAAAAGGGTATTTTTGTGTGTTGTCAAACAAATATGCAAAGCTAGAAAGTACAAGATGGAATGAAAGTGAAATAGTATCTTGTTAAAGCAAATGCCCACTTCTTGCATTTGGTGATATTTCCCAACCCCAGTGAATACTAGTTTCCCCCCTTCTCTCTGAATTAATTTCCTCCAAATAGCACTAAGCTGCCGACAAACGGAACAAATCCCTCCAGCTTTGCCACATCATGGTTCGTTAAATAACTGAAGGGGTCATTTTTGACCCAATATGTTGGGTTGGTCGGATAAAAAAAGTATCCAGATGGCAAAAAATCAATATGTTTGTTGCTACATTTTAACCCATGCAATATTGTTGTTCTTGCTTATGAAATGCCTAGTAACAGCTTGCGGAGATTTGCAAATCTTGTTTTACAGTTGTGCATGCAATAGTTTCAAAGCGTCCCAAATAGGAGAGTTCATTCCATGTGGATTCTGCAGTAAAACATAATCTTGCAGAATTAAAATGTTCTCCCTAATAGCTAGGGTTAATTAAATCAGTGTTTCTCAACCAGTGTGCTGTGGCACACTAGTGTGCCGTGAACGATCATCAGGTGTGCCGTGGGAAATTGGCACCCCCTCCTAGCAGCCCTCACAGGTTTCCAAGAAACAAATTGAGCCTCTCTGCTTGGAAATGTTTTTTATTTTTTAATATATTATACTGGATTTTTCGAGAGCCCCCCCCCCCAAAGAACTGTTTATAACAGCTTCATGACATCCATAGTTAACTGGAAGTAAGTTTCACTCAGGGTGACATTTCACAAAGGTCTGGAGAACAAGCCCTATGAGGAGCGGCTTGAAGAGCTGCGCATGTTTAGCCTCAAGAAGAGAAGGCTGAGAGAAGACATGATAGCCATGTATAAGTATGTGAGAGGAAGGCATATATATGTTGTGTTCATCGAAACAGGCCCAGGTTTCACACTGAGTGTATAAATACATTTAAAAACAGATTAACTATATGTATTACTGTGTTAGAATGTCACTTTGTGTCATTTTGGTTGGTGGTGTGCCCCAGGATTTTGTAAATGTAAAAAATGTGCTGCGGCTCAAAAGGCATGCTCAGGACTCTGGGAAGGAAGAGAAGACATAAGAAAGGGGGAAAGAAAGAAAGACAGACAGACAGACAGAGGAAATAAAGGAGGAAGGGAGAGAGGAAGAAAGAAAAGAAGAATGAACTATGGAAAAGGAAGAAAAGAAAAGCAGGAGAGAGACAAGGAGGGGAAAAGAAAGAAGGAAATGGGAGGGAGGAAAGGAAAGGGTGGGGAAAAGAAAGGAAAGGGAGTGAGGAAAAGTAAAATAATGAAGGGAAAAGAAGAAAAGAAAGAAGGAGAGAGAGGGAAGTGAAAAGAAAGGAAGGAGAAGGAAAGGAAGGCTTGGGGGGAAAGAATAGAAGAAGGAAGGAAGAGGGAGGGGGAATGGAGGAAAGAAGGAAGAGGAGAGAGGGAGGGATAATGAAGGAGAGAAGGAAAGAATGGAAGAGGAAGGGAGGAACGAAGAGGGAGGGAAGAAAAAGAATGAAAGAAAAAGAGAGAGGGAAAGAGAAAGGAAAGAAAGAAGGGGGAGGAGTGCACGGGACAAGGCAGACCTTAGTGTCAACATTGGCGAGGCAGTCCCTCTGGAAGGATTCGAAGAGGCCTTGGCTCTTGAGCTGCCCGATGATGAGGGTGATGAGCTGGGCGTCCCCTGGGGGCAACGAGGCCGGGTCCGCGGCGCCGGGGCCAGGCCCACCTCCGCCCCCTCCCCTGGCGAAAAGGGTGCAGGGCCCCGAGAGCAGCAGAGGATGAGGAAGAGGCAGCAATGACGGTGCAGAAGCGGCGGTCGCGGCGCATTTGCATCACTCCTCCCCGCTGCATGCTGGGAAACCGAGGCCCAGGCTGCTCTGGAGAGTCAGATGCAATCATGAAAAGAGCCACACCTGGCTCCTGAGCAATAGGTTCCCTACCCTTGCTCCAAACGATTGCCAAATTGTGGTATGTTCTTGATGTAGGCTCCATTGTGTTGACTGACTCCAGGAGCTGATATCTAAAAAAGTATTCTTTTTCTAAGTTGTCTAAAATAACGTAGATGTGCATGTTGTTTTTTCCTGTGGACTTCAAACTACTATTTGTGAAGAGTCACATTGTTATTTTTTTATGCCTGTCACCATATCATACTGCCTATGATTGCCTTTTGAACTATTTACTGATTTTTTTCTTGGCTTTTCTTCGCGAACGAAGATTCAGGAAGGACTCATCCCGTGCTTTCTACAAGCACACTGATGACTAAAAAGGCCAATCCGAGATAGGCAAGTCCGGTTGCAGAAAGCACAGCAGAAAGTCTCCTTGGGAGATGTTGTTTCCAAGTTGCGGTTCTTTCTGCGTTGCCGTTTCTCTTCAAGACTCATTCGGTGTTGTGGATAGTGCCTCTCCAGGCCTCCCGATGTGAGGCCAGGGTGGACCATTTTTGGTGGTCAATGTGGCCGAGCCTGAGATGTTGTTTCAGGGAGTCCTTATATCTCTTTTTTGGGGCACCTCTCTTGCGCTGACCCGTGGCGAGTTCACCATGGAGTAGTATCTTTGATAGGCGGTGGTCCTCCGTCCTAGAGACATGCCCTGCCCAGCGCAGCTGTGTTCTCAATAGCATGGCCTCAATGCTGGTGATCCCTGCTTGCTCAAGGACAGTTACATTCATCACATAGTCAGTCCAGTGTATATTTAAGATTATGCGAAGACAGCGCTGATGAAAGCGTTCGAGGAGTCGTAGGTGTTGGCAATAGGTGACCCATGTTTCAGACCCATACAGGAGAATAGACAGTACGATAGCTCTGTACACACTTATTTTGGTGCTTTGCATCAGGTTTTAGTTACTCCAGACTCTTTTGTGAAGCCTTCCGAATGCACTATATGCCTTTGCTAATCTGTGATCGATCTCTTTATCAATCTTGGCATCTGAAGAGATGATGCTTCCCAGGTAGGTGAACTGCTAAACGGACTTAAGCACAGATTTGCCTATGCTGATGTAGGGGTGATGGTGTTCTTCCTGTGGTGCGGGCTGGTAGAGAACTTCCGTAAAACGAGAACTGATTAAGTCAAATATATAACCGTAATGTCTGAAACCTATTTTGGTCAGATTGTAAAGCAACAAATCATAAGAATCAATAAATTCTCACTAATTAATATTCAAGGTTAGGACATTTTAACAGAAAAAAATGTATAGAAGGCTTGTATAAACCCAATAAATTTACATCACTTATTTTCAGACTGTATCACCTGGGCTTTCATCTTATCTGTAATTGGAGCAATCTAGCAATCGGGGATGCATCCAGTTGGTCTTCAAGTTATCTTTCTGCTGAAAGATAGTGTTTGTAATAGTCAGCTGCTGTTTTGCACAAAATTCTAGCAGGAGTCTGCGGCTTCCAGTATATCTTTACACCTGCCGTTTCATCCCTCGCCTATCACTACAGGGCCTTTTCGGAAGTTGGATGTGTCCTTCGAGCCTGTGCAATGGAATTTTCTGCTGGAGCGCAGCGTGCACAGAACTGGCCTCACCCTTTAAACCAAAGGTTCGTCTGCCGAGGCCTAGCAAGCTTGGACGGTGGCAGCGAGGTCCTCAGGTCGTAGGTTTGATTTGAGTTTCCTTCTCTTAGATGGTTGACCTTACAGGGTTAGACGGGCACCATATGCCCGGGTTTGAAATTAGAGTTTTCCTTCTCTTGGGATGGTTGCCAAAAGGCTAGGGAGCCCATCCTGCCCGTTGACGCTCTTTGTCAGACCCTTCGGTTGTGACTTGTCTGGCATGAGAGGCCCTACCGAAGCTATTTTGCCACCGCCAGTAGAGCTCACAACTTCATAAGGGTACGCAAGCCTCCCCCGCGACAAGGGGGCGCCAATGTTGATACAGAGGGAGGAAAGGATGAAGAGACCTCTGTCAACCTGGTGAATAGGTGTCTGTGGTGAGGAAAGAAAGCCAACTCTCTAAAGCACTGTTTCCCAACCTTTTTTGAGCCGCGGCACACTTTTTACATTTGCAAAATCCTGGGGCACACCACCAACCAAAATGACCCAAAATGACACTCTAACACAGTAATACATATAGTTAATATGTAATAAATTTACATCACTTATTTTCAGACTGTATCACCTGGGCTTTCATCTTATCTGTAATTGGAGCAATCTAGCAACATCAAGGAAAGATCTGTATAAGCCAGTTTACTTTCCTTGTGACTGCATTTCCCCTTCTTAAATATACTGTTGAACATAGTTTCTTCTTGAAGGCGTTTGAGTGGAAGCGCTATAGCTCTTTAGTAAAACTTACAAGTAAAAGGCCCCTAGTTCAGTTCCTAGCATTTAGTGGTTAAAATAGCCAGCACAACTGAGGAATATCTGAGCCCAAGACAGTTGGACTTAGGGTAACAAAGCTCCTTATATAGGGGTTTCACTTTTTCTACATGGTGTTGTCTGCAGAAAGTTACACACTGTCTCTCTTCATTTTTGTTGACCATTCTTCATTAATTGGCTGAGATATTTATAGAAATGCATGCTTCTTGTTTTCTTTCTCAAATAAATATTTTGGATGGGCTCATCATTTTCCCACTGGTTCATCTGAGTAATTTTATCTCCCCCATATGCTTTTCCTCTGCTTACTCCCTTTCTTTCCTATATTGTTACTGCCAACTGCAAGACAGTTGATATCCAGAGTTCAATTGATTTTCACAGAGGGCAAAACTATTCTGCAAAACTAGCAGAGTCCTATGTTGACTTAGCAATCACAATTTTATTACAACATGAGTTTTTGTGGATTGTATCCCTCTTAATCAGATGCACGATTAGTGTTAGCCTGAATTCAGGTAGATAGGCACAGATTCATTCCGTGACAGGAAGTGAGATGCAAAAAGTAGCAACTGTTTCAATGTCTATCTATATATATAAAAATCGAGTGGTCGTGGGATGTCCGTTATGCACGGCCAAACTATACGCCCCACTAACACAAATCCCACGAAACACATTCCCCCAGACCACGAGGTACATACATAGCACAAAAAACCCACCTCCCTACCTTGCAACCCCCCCAAAAACAGCCCCCCAAAACCGCCCATTGCCTCCCATTCTGCGCTGGCCATGAGCACTGGAGACAGGGAGAGCAATCACGCAGGCGCACTCCGGCCCACCCTCCCGCCCCTTATTGGGAGACAGAGAGGGAATGAGAGAGACAGAGGGGAGGCCTGAGAGAGAGGGGGGGGGAGAGAGGGGGGAGTGAGACAGAGAGAGACGGGGGAAGGGAGAGAGAGGGGGGGAGTGACACAGAGAGAAAGAGAGGGGGAAAAAGGGGGGGAAATCAGACAGCGAGAGAGAGGAGAGGGAGAGGGAGGGGGGAAGTGAAACAGAGAGAGGGGGAGGGGAGAGAGAAAACGGGGGAAACAGACAGAGAGGGGGGGAAAGTGCACATACACACATACATACACATCAACACACACATACATACACATACATACACAGACACACAGACAGATACATACACAAACACATACATACACACACATACACAGCCACACACACAAACATACACACACACATCCATACACATACACACACAAATACATACACACATACACATACATACACAGACACACACATGCACACACACATCCATACACATACACACACAAATACATACACACATACACATACATACACAGACACACACATGCACACACACATACATACACACACACCAACAGACACAGACACATACATACACGTACATACACACACACACATACAGGCACACATACACATAAATACACACAAAAAACACATTGTCAAGTCATTTCTAACCCTTACATACCCACACTTCTACACATCTCCTAAATAGGGCACAGCAACGCGTGCCGGGTTCAGCTAGTATTTTTATATTTTCTACAAGATATTTGACTTCTCTATATACTATCTCACCTTCAAGCACATGCACTGTATTCAAAGTTTTAGATCAGTGTTTTTCAACCTCTTTTGAGCCGCGGCACACCACCAACCAAAATGACACAAAATGACACTAACACAGTAATACATATACTTAATATGTTTTTTAATGTATTTATACATTTAACCTGGGCCTGTTTCGATGAACACAACATAGATATCCTGGCAGGAATGGCAGAAAGACACAAACTTCCCACACAGAACTCCCATAACCAAGAGAAAATGCTATAAGAGTTTGGTGGGCATTGACCTTGAGTTTTTGGAGTTGTAGTTCACCTATATCCAGAGATCACTGTGAACTGAAACAATGTTGGATCAGGACCAAACTTGGCATGAATACTCAATGTGCCCAAATGTGAACACAGATGGAGTTTGGGGAAACTAGACCTTGACATTTGGGAGTTACAGTTTGTGGGATTTATAGTTAACACACAATCAAAGAGCATCCTGAATTCTTGCAACAATGGAATTGAACCAAACTTGGCATATTGAACTCTCATTACCAACAGAAAGTACTGACAGGGTTTGCTTGGGAATTGACCTTGAGTTTGGAAGTTGTAGTTCCCCTACACCCAGAGAGCAATGTGGACTCAAACAATGTTATCTTATGTTATGTTGTTGTTTGTTTTCTATCCAAAATCACAATGTTGGAAGGAGGCTTACCACTTTAGGGTCCCTAAAACAGGCATGGGAAAACTTCAACTCCCACCATTCCTAACAGCCTGAGGCCCTTTCCTGCTTAAGTGGCTTGGGGGGGGGGGGAAAGGGCCTGAGGCTGCTAGGAATGGTGGGAGTTTGAGTCCAAAACACCTGGACGGTCCAAGTTTGTCTATGCCAGCTTTCAACAGAGACCTCTTCCTCCCCCTTCGCGCCCTTTCTTCCCCCTCCTGCCGAACACTTTTTCTTTTACACTGACGCTTTTGATCCAAGGGGGCAGCGTGAGCGGGTCCAGGAGGGGAGGGGGGAGGGAGGAAGACGTGACCCGTGCAGGCGCTACTGCGCAGACTCGCTCCAGAGCAAAGTGAGGCAAAGCGAGCAGAGTGAGGCTGGGAAGAAGGGAGAAGTGGAGTGGAGAAGAAAAAGTGTTCGGCAGGAGGGGGAAGAAAGGGTGTTGGAGGTTCCAATTTCCCACGGCACACCTGATGATCGCTCACGGCACACTGGTTGGGAAACACTGTTCTAGATAATACTTCAAGCAGCCAATATAGGATATACCTCATGCACACTCATGCTACAATAAATCTACTTTAATGTGACACAGCATTTTTCTAGTCCAACTTAAAACCATAAGTCATAATTTTAAAGTTAATTGACAAGCTGTTAAACATGTTTTGTTGAAAGCTTTCCCTGTCAGAATCACTGGGGTGTTGTGTTATTTCGGGGCTGTACGGCCATGTTCTAGCAGCATTTTCTCCTAACATTTTGTCTGCATCTGTGGCTGGCATCTTTCAGAGGATCATAACATGCTAAGCAAGTTATTCAGAAGTATGGAGAAGTTTTTTTGTACAATTGAGCTTGTTCTCAGCTAATTTGGTAGAGATTCCATCTTATTTCCTATTAAATTGCTGAGCGATAGCATCAGTTTTTCATTTTAATCTCATGGTTATTTGAAATTGTAATTAAAGTACTTCACACATGGAAACACAATGCACTATTCATGAAAAACAAAAGCGATCATGCAAACTTATAAATAACTGCTTGTCTGTTGTGAATAAGAATCTCTTCCAATCAGCTAGGTCAGTGTTTCTCAACCTTTTTTGAGCCGCGGCACATTTTTTACATTTAGAAAATCCTGGGGCACACCACCAACCAAAATGACACAAAATGACACTCTAACACAGTAATACATATAGTTAATACGTTTTTAAATGTATTTATACACTCAGTGTGAAACCTGGGCCTGTTTCGATGAACACAACATAGATATCCTGGCAGGAATGGCAGAAAGACACACACAAAGGTCTTGCTTAACAGCTGGGAGTTATAGTTCACCAGCAATCAAAGAGCATTCTGAACTCCACCAATGATGGAATGGACTCAAACTTCCTACACAGAACTCCCATAACCAAGAGAAAATACTATAAGAGTTTGGTGGGCATTGACCTTGAGTTTTGGAGTTGTAGTTCACCTATATCCAGAGAGCACTGTGGAGGGAAGGGAGGAAGACATGGGGTGAGTCTGCGCAGTAGCGCCCGCATGGGTCACGTCTTCCTCCCTTCCCCTCCCACAGAAGCAGCAGCGTGAGCAAAGTGACGCAAAGCGAGCAGAGCGAGGCTGGGCAGAAGGGAGCCCGAGTGGAGAAGAAAAAGTGTTCGGCAGGAGGGGGAAGAAAGGGTATTGGAGGTTTTAATTTCCCACGGCACACCTTATGATCGCTCACGGCACACTAGTGTGCCACGGCACACTGGTTGGGAAACACTGAGCTAGGTAGATGGGTATATTTTATGATACAAAGCATGTTTTTTCAGTTCTTTTAGTAGGGCCACACATTTATTTTAACAATTATGACATTTTCTACAAATAGAACCAGCACAGTTTAACAAAAATATATTGTGGAGTATGTAAATATTATAAAATGTGATATTTTATGGAGCTATGGGGGGTGGGGGTTTGCCTGCGAATAGGATATGCAGCCTCTTCCATGTAGGATCACACTTGCCTCTGAAGACCTGGTGTTTGATTTGAGGGAACTCCCAGGTCCAAATTTGTTATTTGAGGTTTCAGAACCCGTACTTGTTTGTATTCTTCTTCCTTTTTTTTTTAACCAGACACTGCTTTTTGACATCTATGACTATTCTTAAAGGATACAAGAACACATCTGGAAGCAACAAACTAGCAAATATCAAATGACATATAATATAGCAGTTTCAAATCAATTTACAATGACATGAAGCCCACGTAGGCACAAAGACAGAGCAGTCCTAGTATCACATCAGCCAATGGTAACATCGCAAGACAGGAAGTGTGGGAAAACAGTGCTGGGACGGGATGAAAGTAGACGGAGAGGAAAGTCTTTAAGGGAGATGCAAATCAAGTCCGTCCCCTGAGATGGCAAATACTCATCCAGGTTCACCACGAGAGTTGGTATCAAATTTCCACAGTGGAGACAATGCAATGAAGCAAACCCTACATACCAGCAATGGTTATGATCCGACATGATAAATCCCGCGGACCCGAAGGTAAGTCTGGCAATGGAGGCAGAGCCTAAATACAGAAATCCTAATGAGATTTATCATGTCGGACCATAACCATTGCTGGTATGTAGGGTTTGCTTCATTGCATTGTCTCCACTGTGGAAATTTGGTGGCTTGTATATACATGAATGTACCTTTAATGTTTCAGAATTTATTATATCCTGCGTCATATTGCCCGGCACTGATACCAACAGCCGCTTGAGAAAGCCCCGTTGGGGGCGAAACGGACTTGGCGCGCTACTACACCGTCGCGGCCTTGGCGTCCTTACTACATGAACCAGCCATTTGTGCCCTCCGCACAGGATTGGGACTCTCGTGGTGAACCTGGATGAGTATTTGCCATCTCAGGGGACGGACTTGATTTGCATCTCCCTTAAAGACTTTCCTCTCCATCTACTTTCATCCCCTCCCAGGACTGTTTTCCCACACTTCCTGTCTTGCGATGTTACCATTGGCTGATGTGATACTAGGACTGCTCTGTCTTTGTGCCTACGTGGGCTTCATGTCATTGTAAATTGATTTGAAACTGCTATATTATATGTCATTTGATATTTGCTAGTTTGTTGCTTCCAGCTGTGTTCTTGTGTACAATTTCCACTAAAGAAACTAGTGTTTGTGTATTCTTAAAGGGTAGCCTAGTAGCAATGGCTTATACTCTTTTAACCTCCCAATTATACTACTTTATTTATTTATTTATTTTTATTTATTAGATTTGTACACCGCCACTCCCAACGGCTCGGGGCGGTTTACAACACTATGAATCAAAACACAAGATAGATAAAAATACAATAAAACAATAAAATTCAACAAATACAATGGACTCAGATATAAATCAGCATTCAAAAGCTTGCCTAGAAAGGAGTGTCTTCTATGCTCTGCGAAAGGAGTATAGGCTTCGCAGAGCCCATGTCTCCGGAGGCAATCCGTTCCACAGAGTAGGAGCAATGATGGAAAAAGCTCACCGTCTAGTAGATGTCAAATGAAAGGACTTTACATTGGGGATAGTTAGAAGGTTCAAGTCTTCTGAACCTAGTGATCTCAGGGGGTTATATGGAATCAGGCGATCCCGTACGTACACTGGCCTCAAACCATATCAGGCCTTGAAAGAAAGAACTAACACCTTGAAAGTGATCCGGCATTCAATTGGGAGCCAGTGCAGATCCCGCAGGACTGGAGCAATACGGCACATCACAGGCCCCCCTGCGAGTAGCCGAGCTGCAGCATTCTGCACTAGCTTAAGCTTCCGCATCACAGTCATGTGTAGGCCAATGTAAAGAGCGTTACAGTAGTCAAGTCTTGAGATGCCCGTGGCTTGGATTACCGTGGCTAGGTCGTTCCAGGACAAATAGGGGGCCAAACGCTTTGCCTGTCGCAGATGGAAGAATGCGATTCTGCTGACAGTGGAGATTTGGGTCTCCATTGACAGCAGAGGGTCCAAATGGACACCCAGGCTTTTCACAGATGGTGACTTGAAGATGTGGCATGAAAGATTTACAGATAGGTCTGTAGCAGACGAGTATATTTGTGGTGTAAAAACCTCTATATTGCAGAAGATTATTTCTTCCTAATCCTAAATTGCCCTAAATAATTCGAGTCCAAAATTGTTAATCATTTAAAGTTTTTTTAACGGCTTAATCATTTGCCTTCCTCTTCTCCTACTGAGCTGGAAAAAGATCTAAGATTACTTCAGATATGGGGTCTTTTCCATTAAAAATCACAACAACCTGAATCCAGTCCCAAAGTCTACTTGCTAGAACCTAATGCAGAAAGCATAGACTGAGAGTTAATTCTGGGCCCTGGAATTTGGCTTGAGACAATTTGATTGCAGTTAATAACAACATGCATAATTGAATTGAAATTACAACTGTTCCAAGAAATCAATTCCTGGTTGCCCCAAGCTTTTGATATTTCCTCATTGGCAGGGTAGCAAATTATTGTTTTGTTGCTATAGTTGAACATCTGGATGTCGGAAATACTTGCTGATGTGCTGCACATCACCCAAAGATCTGTCAATAGATCTAGTTCTAATTTCTGCCCAGTTATTTGGTAGCTTTCTTGTTGTATCTAGTGACTTCTTTTTCTTTTCTTGAGAATGAAGCACCCAGCAACTGGCTGTCTGATTCTGGGGAGGTTGTGTGCTTCAGACACTAGGCAGTGGGAAATTTCATTCCTGGAAAAGTGTTGTATAGTGCAGTGTTTCTCAACCAGTGTGCCGTGGCACACTAGTGTGCCGTGAGTGATCATCAGGTGTGCTGTGGGAAATTGGCACTCCCCCCCTCCTAGCAGCCCCCTCACAGGTTTCCAAGAAACAAATTGAGCCTCTCCACTTGGAAAGGTTTTTTTAAAAAAATATTTTACTGTATTTTTGAGAGTGCCCCCAAAGGAACTGTTTGTAACAGCGTCATGGCCTCCATAGTTAACTGGAAGCAAGCTTCACTCAGGGTGAAATTTCTCAAAGGTTTGGTGAACAAGCTCTATGAGGAGCGGCTTGAAGAGCTGGGCATGTTTAGCCTGAAGAAGAGAAGGCTGAGAGAAGATATGATAGCCATGTATACATATGTGAGAGGAAGTCATACATATGTTGTGTTCATCAAAACAGGCCCAGGTTTCACACTGAGTGTATAAATACATTTTAAAACATATTAACTATATGTATTACGGTGTTAGAGTGACATTTTGTGTCATTTTGGTTGGTGGTGTGCCCCAGGATTTTGTAAATGTAAAAAGTGTGCCGCGGCTCAAAAAAGGTTGGGAAACACTGGTATAGTGGACTAGAAACCGGGGGGGAGGGGGGGTAAAATCCCTGTTTAGTCATGGAAACCCATAGGATGATGTTGAACAAGTTACACTCTCACAGCCTTGGAAGAAAGCAATTCCCCTTTGAGCAAATCTTGCCATGAAAATCTTGTGATGGGTTCACCTAAAGCAGTGGTTCTCAACCTGTGGGTCCCCAGATGTTTTGGCCTTCAACTCTCAAAAATCCTAACAGCTGGTAAACTGGCTGAGATTTTTGGGAGTTGTAGGCCAAAACATCTGGGGACCCACAGGTTGAGAACCACTTACCTAAAGTTTCCATAAGTAAAAATTGACTTGAAGGCACTCAACTGCAACAAATACGAATACATTGTGCAATTTCCCTGAGCATTGAAATTTTTTTTAAAAAATAAGTTATTTTGCAGTGTGAATCCTCAAATCTAATGGACAGCATAATCAATGGCAGGGAGATTTGGGTAGGTTTTATTTTTAAAAATTAAGTATTTCACACTGGTGGTGAGATGTTTGGGGACTGGGATGAGTGACTGCAATTGGCTGCAGGGAGAGGAGGCACAATTTTATGTCCAGGACCATAGTGATTAAAAAATATCTGTGTTTTTGTGGGTGATGGTTGCAGCTTGTTTAAAGGGTATTTTTGTTCCTTCTGAGTGTTCCCAGGAGGGTTGTTCACCCCAGCCTTGATTGATCAATTGATTGTCCAATTTGCAGCTTTTGGTCTACTGTTATTTTGTATATCCTATTGGGAGAGGAAAATAAGGGTAAGTCAACCTCTCCAAGCTTTTTGAGCATGTACCTGTCATTTCCTTATAAGTAGAAATGGCTGTCATACTTTGGGACTGACAGTTAAGCGGTCTTCTGTACACTTACAGTTTCTCCTCTCCATCTCAACCAGACACACAAATACAGTCCATTCAGAATAAATACATCAGTTTTGCATTTGGTGATTGGATATAGATATGCATGTCTTTCAAATGAGAAATGAAATTACATTCAGAGTTCTGTGGCCCTTTTTCAATATACACTTGTCGTTGTCAGGCCCTATTTAATTACATTGACCACATAAATTGTTTGTTAGTGTACGGTACCGTCTCTTTTCAGTATATTTAATGAGTTTCAGATGTTTCATATTTTTGTGATATGTACAGGCAGTCCCAAGTTACGAACAAAATAGGTTTTGAAGATTTTCTTCCAAGATAATGGAGCCATTTTTGTGCTTCCAGAATTCAGCCAGGAGTTAGGATTTTGCCATATCCGTTGGAACACATTAAAGTAATGCATCCTAATATCAGGGGTGCTCAGACTTTTTCAGCATGGGAGCTACTGATTTAAAAACCAAGTCCCAAAGATCACCTACCCAGAAATGTAAAACGTATAACTATTTTCTTATTTATTTATTTATATTTATTATTCATTTTTATGTACCGCTCCTTCCAGCAGGCTCGGGGCAGTTTACATAAAATGAAGTTATAAAACATCAACATTTCAATTTAATAACAACAATATAAAACAGAGCATAAAACATCCAACCACCCCATTTCTCCCACACTGCCATATTACCACACATATTATCAGCCAGAAAGTAAGAAGAGAGGCTTTTGAACTACAAGGCCATTTAATACTCAGCAAGGTAAGCAAAGGGGCATGCAAAAATACATCCAACCACCCCCTTTCTCCCACATTTCCATATTCCCCAACATATATTTCTCAAGGAACAAAGCAAGCAGAGAGGCTTTGGAGCTAAAGGCCATTTTTAAACATTAAAATAAACAATTCGCAGAACAATCAAGCACCCACCCTAAAAGTAAAAAGACCGACCTTTGAGATGCGGTAAGGAAACGACCCCAAAGCGTCGTTCTCCTCCTCCTCCTCCGTTATTGCTCCTATTTCCACGCCGCCAGCATGCGTGCCGCCTCCAAGAGCTCACGAGAAGTCCGAGAGGCAGAATGGGCGCTTCTGCGCATGCGCGCGGGGTCAGCCATGCATCGCGTCATCCAGGCCCGCCCCTTTGGTCTCCTACGACTCTGAGTGGCTGGAGAAGGACGGAGGGAGGAGGAGGAATCCAAAAGAGGGGCCCATTCTGCCTCTTGGACTCTGCAGCTTTGGAGGTGGCGCGCGAGCAGGAGGAGCAACGACGGAGGACTTCTTTGCAGCGTGCAGGGGCGCGTGAAGAGGACAAACTGCAAAAAAACCTGGTCAGGGGCCTCAAGATCACCAGGATGAGGCCCAAAGATCACCCTGGTGATCCCGATCACCATTCTGAGCACCCCTGCTAATATCATGTACTAAGGCACACCATCCCTCTTAAATACAAGAATGAGTCAGCACCTTTGTTGATAATTTATTTGTATACTAAAAACAGCAAATATCTAAAAGGTCACACATGGCATTTAATGAGCCGTATAGATTTGAAAATGCCATCTACTACGGCGTGATTTAATGTAATCTATCCAAAGTGTATATTTTTTCCTTTCAAAGCATTGTTTTTAAATGTCTTCAGGCTTAATAAATTAAACTCACATGTCTGAATTACACTGCATTTTCCCACCTTGGTGGATTGTACGGGTGCATTTAGGTGCAGCCAAACTGGCATGACATGATTACCAGGTGACAATTTGGCTTTTTATTTGGCCTTTAGATTTCTTTTGTACTCTGAGAAGGTTGGGGGTGTGGGTCAGGAGAATCAAATCACTATGTTTTGAGTATACCTATGTCAGTTTTGGGACCTGAAACCAACCTGATTTTAAAAAAAAGGATATTTGGCAACTTTTGGGAGCTCAGATGCTGCACTTGGGGTCTTGAGGGCACGCCATGCCTCTGCTTTGCATGTATAGTTGTATGGGAGACTTCAAGTGAATGCCAGGTGCTCTAGCTGTTTCAGAGGACTGGCAAAACTACTTATGAGGACTCCTTGCCTAAGAAACCCCTGTGAATTCATGACATTGCCATAAGCCAGTAGTTCCCAACCTTTTTTTTTTTTTTTTTAACCAGGGACTACTCTCCAACGTTATTACCAAAAGGGTTTTGGTCAACTTTTGATTCAGTTTGGTTATTTGGGGTGCTGATTCAGAAAATTGCATTGGATAGACCACATCAGCTCTAGTTTCTAATACAGAACATGTGCCATCCAGTAGTCACCATTTGCTCGCCCACAGAAAACCATATACCCGTATTTTTCGCACCATAAGACGCACCTGCTGATAAGACGCACCTAGATTTTAGAAGAGGAAAATTGGAAAAAAATATTTTTTGAGCCAAAAAGTGGGCCCCGGGCGCTTGCCTGCTTGAAGCGCGGCCTGCCCACCTGGAAGGGTGGACCCTCCTCGGCGCCCTCCGCCATCCCTAAGCCTTTCCCTTGGCCGCCTCCTCCTCGGTCCCGCTCTACACACGCCTCCTCCTCGCCTCCTCCTCCGCCGCCTGCCGCCGCCCGCCGCCGCCTACCTCTGCCTCCCTCTCGCAGCTGCCGCCCGCCGCCGCCAGCTACCTCCACCGCCGGGCGTCGCGCATGGGCATTAGGTCCCTAGCGGTATGGACGGCGCGCCTTGGCGCGCTGACGCAGGCATGCCTGGCGCTCGGGACCTACTGCCCAGGGCGCATGGGCAGTAGGTCCCGAGCGCCAGGCGTACCTGCGCCAGCGCCCAGGCGCACCTGCGTCAAAACGCTTTGGGGACCTAATGCCCATGCGCGACGCCGGGGAGGGAGGGAGGCAGAGGTAGGCAGCGGGCGGCGGCGGGGCGGCGGCAGGGGAGGCAGAGGTAGGCGGCGGCAGCGGGCGGAGGCGGGCGGCGACGGAGGAGGCGGCGGAGACCGAGGAGGAGGCGGCCAAGGGAAAGGCTTACTATTGCCTCCCCCTTCGCTCCATAAGACGGCTGATTTTTCCTCCTACTTTGGGAGGAAAAAAACTGCGTCTTATGGTGCGAAAAATACGGTAATAATAATAATAAACTTTATTTGTACCCCACCACCATCTCCCCAAAGGGGACTCGGGGCGGCTTACTTGAGGCCAAGCCCAGAAATACATATCATCAATACAATAACATAAAAACATAAAACAACATTTCAAGTAGAATAAAAACATTCAAATACAATAAAAGGAACGGGCCACATGTGCAAAATACAGTGATAAAAAACTATGGATGGGATAAAATTAAAACCTATATATTTATAGGGGAGGTTCAGAGACAATGCAATATGAGGATGCCCGTTTTAGGGGAGAATGACAGAGGACATGTGAGATCATTCTCCAAAAGCCCAATGGAAAAGCCATGTCTTGAGGTTCTTCTTGAAAGTTTCCAGGGTGGGGGCTAACCTAATCTGGCTAGGAAATGCATTCCAAACTCGGGGGGGCTAAGAGGAGAAGGGTCTCTCCCTCGTTCCCACAAGTCGAGTCTGTGATAATGGAGGGGGAGAAAGGAGGGCTTCCCCCGAGGAATGAAGGAACCGGGCCGGTTTGTGTGGGGGAAAGGCTGTCACGAAGATAGGTGGGTCCCAAACTGTTTAAAGCTTTCTAAGTCGTAATCTGCACCTTGAATTGGGACCCACAATTTCCAGTTCTAAATTATCCTTTTGAAGTCAAAGCTACTAGAACTGTACACAATATTCCACCGGTAGTAGCACTGAAATTTTCATCAGAACATCTGAGGTGTTGTTGCACCTCAGATCATGGCAGTCCCCCCCCCCCCTTAGATCACACACACACCAGGCAGATGCTATATGTACTTTTATTTAGAACTAGCTGTACCCGGCACGCGTTGCTGTGCCCTATTTAGGAGATGCGAGAAAGTCTGAGTATGTAAGGGTTGGAATTGTTGTTAGTGAATTGGGTGTGTTATGTTTGTGCCTCAGCTCTTTGCCTGCAGTCCTTCGGGTTTGACTTGTACCATGGCCAGGACGGATCAGCTTGGGAGGGCTTGTCCTGTCAGGGGATCTCTATATTCACAGGTGCGTCCAGTGTCTGTTGTGGGACTGTTTAAAATCCTTTCCGGAACGTGTTTAGCCACCTTTATCAAGATCTACAAGTCTAGCTTACTTTCTGCTCCTTTCTTTTTCAAGATGTCCTGCTCTGTGTCTTTTGCACCCATTGGTCGATGTCCGATGAGGCTTTCCCCTTCTTGGTCTTCTGATTTGAAAGTGTTGGTGGAGGCTGTGGCACTCATCTGACAGTTTGTTATGGGTCGGAATGTTCATGTTGGCTGGTCAGTACAGCAGTTATGCAAATCCGCCCTTATTGGCAGCCAATCAAGTTGTCAGAATGTAGAGGCTGGGGAGTCTTTGGCAGCCCCGGAGGATGCTGGGAAATGTAGTTTTTACTCGTTGTTTTGGGGGCCTTTTAGGTTTTGGGGGAGTTTCTTTGCTACAAACGTACCTTGCTTGAGGCCTATTTCTGTTGGCAAGTTTTGTGTTTCTGCGTTGTAAGGTTTCTCTGTTTCAGGTAGTCTTCACATGACGACTGTTCCTTTATATATATAGATAAAGGATAGTCCAAAGGTAAAAGGTGCAAGGTAGATCAAATCCAAAACAAAAGGAAATTTAATAAAGTCCCAAAACGGTGGTAGCAAAAGCTGGCATAAAATCCATGGAAAACAAAGTTGCAAAGACAAGGCAGACTGCTCCTGCGGTTGGCAAGAACTTGAAACCCAGGACCCAAGTCCTTCCAAGCTGAACGTAGCTTCAGGTCTGACTAGAATGGCCTGAGCACAATCTAATACAGGAAACTATTTTCTATGAGACCAACGCACCGCACCCCCTTTCTCAAACTCCAATCTCTCCTAGAAGATCTGATACTAGCCCTTCTGTCAAATTCCACCTCGTTAGCGGCCCCAGGTGCACCGCTATCTTGCTGGGAAACTTGTTCCTCCCTAAACTTGGAATGCTCATCTGGCAAGGGAGTGTAGAAGCTCTGATGGGAATCAAGGTCGCTGGGCCTTTCACTGTCTAATTCAGAACTAAATTCCATTGAGTCATCATTATCCCCATCTTCAGGCCCATATCCATGTAACCATTCATCATCCCAGGCTAATTCTTCCTCTGCAGACTCGTACCCATCTGGCCATCCTCCATCCCCATTCTGATCCTGATCAGCTGGAACCCCTGGTGCCTGTCTCTGACCACTAGGCTGACTAGGCTAGAACACCACAACTGTATTTCCCCCCAGACCTCTTCTGAACAAATCTAATATGATATATCCTTTTCTACAGTTATGTCCCACCCACTGTTATCTACAAAGTTGTTCTAACAGGAGCCTTCCACACAGATTTAGTAGAAGTGAAGCAGTCTTCACTAGCACTATACCAGGGCTGTCCAACTACCGGCCCTGCAGGTGTTTTGGCCTTCAACTCCCAGAAATCCTAGCCAGCTTACCAGCTGTTAGGATTTCTGGGAGTTGAAGTCCAAAACACCTGCAGGGCCGGTAGTTGGACAGCCCTGCACTATACTGTGCTACACTGAGAAACATTTTTAGGATAATGAAAACCCACACTATGAAGAACTCCATTGACTAGACTGTCAATGAGTAGAACGGAGCCTATATTGAGGCCAAACTTTCTGTTGTTAGTTGTATACTGATAGGGTCTCAATTAGTAGTGATTAACCAGGGAAATGTTTTGGTGTGGCAAGGATTATCCTAGTGAGAACTTTAATCCAGTGAAAGGTGCCTGCGTAAAAGGATTGTGACTACTCAATAATTACGTTGCATGCATTCTAGCATTTTAACTGCTGTTATCTTTAAAATGGTCAAGTATACAAGACCTATGCTTATATTTCCCTTCATTCAAAACGTATCAACATACTGCCTGTGGCTCAATTCCGCACATAATTACTGAACTTAGTAAGGCTCCATTTTTAATTGTACTTTGGTAGGCAACACCAATGTTAAAGAGGAAATGGCTGTGTCACTGATGATAAAGATTCAGCAGCCATTTCAAAAGACTTGCTGTCTTTTTCATTATGTAATCCTCAATTTGCTTGAAGTTAAATTGCTCTCATTTCTCCCCATTGTCCTCACAGCAGCTGAAGAAAGATGACCTTGAAGGATCCGCTCCTATTGTTTGTAGCTTCTAAACTGAAGCATCTTGGAAGTTTCCTTATTGTTCACCCACGCATTTTTTCAAGTCATCTCGATTACATGTCTGTGTTAGAAGCTAAATTAACACCTACCAATACGATACTATTACACTCTGCTAAGTGATGTTAAGCTGATGATAACCTGAATGTGCTGTATCAAATAGTATGAAGTGAAAAGAGTTAAATCCACAACACAAAAACACAAAATGTTTTTGTTATCTTCCACTTTGCTGTAATGTTTCCATTCACATTAGAGACAACTTATTTTTTAAAAAAATTAATTATTTTTGGATAGGACAGAAATATTTTTTTTATTAAGATCATCATATTTCCTGACATACTATGCCAAAGCAATTCTACAGTTATTAAAAACAAAGATTTTATTTTTGTGTGACGTCTACCAAAACACAGCCTTTAGAAAAACATTTTGGGAAAATTAATCCCCCAGCTGGGAAGGATCCTTGCTTTGTAAGGTCCTAAAATCTGTTTTTTCCAATATGGCCCGGCAGCTGAGATTCTTGGCCTAACCTTCATCCATCTTCCGTGACTATCCAGTAACAAACAAATCTTGATTGCAATACGTTACCCATAAAATGACATAGGCCAATGTCATTTCTTCTATAGGTGATAGAGAAAAGAATACTGAGAAAACTTCCCACATTATTGATTAAAATATTTTTTATGTTTTAAACCTTTGGTTTTTTAAAAAGAGAGAATACAAGGCATTTTTCCAAGCCACTCATCTAGGAAGAGATGGTAGTTAAGTTTTCTTAGCCACACAAAATCAAATTTCAGATATTTCTATACAGTGCCTCCAAGTCACCTGTCTGCTTATGGCAGTGGTCACCAACTTGTGGTCCGTGGACCACCAGTGGTGCCCAAGAACTACAATAGGGTCCATGGCCTCACTGTTACTATGAGAGTGACTGTTCTCGAGAAACCCTCTTATAGTGCCAAGGGAGACTACCCACGAAAGGCTTGACAACAAGCCTCCTGACTACTCCTTCTCTTCCCTCCTTCATTTTTAGGCCTGTTCCTGGAGTTATTTGAGGTGCTGATTCAGAAAATTGCATTGGCTAGACCACATCAGCTCTAGGTTATTAAATACTAGCTGAGGACCCGCCGGTGCCCGGGTTATTTGAGGAAGGCATTGTATGCCAAGGTTGGTTCCTATTAGATGTTTATGTGGCTTGTAGTGGTCTCAAGAACTTAAGTGAAGGTACTGCGAGTCCGGGGGGCTAGTCAGGAAATTCAAGTTGAGGGAGCCTAACAATATCCCATGTGCTGAGGCCTAGTCAGGAAAATCAAGTTAAGGATGCCTTGTTGTCAATTTTGGGCCTGGTCTGTGATGTATAGGGGCTACAGTGTTGTTTTGGAAGTGAATGAG
Source organism: Anolis apletophallus (assembly GCA_030556195.1). NCBI lineage: Eukaryota > Metazoa > Chordata > Lepidosauria > Squamata > Anolidae > Anolis > Anolis apletophallus. Next base: position 148,347,381 of record JARBWK010000006.1, read on the forward strand.
GTGAAGGTACTTCATATCCCATCATTCGTGGCCCATCCTGCCCTAAACCACACCAGGTAGTGAAGTGGGCCATTGGGCCCGTTTGCCAAGTTTGGTCCTGATCCGTCATTGCCGTGGGCCGCAGTGGCTGACTGCCTGAGGCCTTTCCTTTTCCCTCCGAGTTACTTTAGAATGTTGGAATGTGGTTGCCCAATCGGAGTCCTTTATGCAAATACCATTTCAGTGGCAGCCAATCCCCTCTGTCTGGGGCCGTTTGGGTATGGTATGTGATTTTTAGGGGCTACTGTGTTGCTTGGGAAGTGTATGAGATGAATGTACTACAAATCCCATCATTCCTGGCCCATCCTGCCCTAAACTACACCAGGTAGTGAAGTGGGCCATTGTTCCCCTGTTTGCCAAGTTTGGTCATGATCTGTCATTGCTGTGGGCTGCAGTTGGTGACTGCCTGAAGCATTTCCTTTTCCCTCTGAGTCATCTTGGAATGGTGGAATGTGGTTGGCCTATCGGAGTACGTTATGCAAATACCATTTCAGTGGAAACCAATCCCCTCTGTCTGGGGCCGCAGAATGTTGGAGTTCTGAGGCTGGCCAATCAGAGCCCGTTATGCAAATAATCCCACAGTGGCAGCCAATCGAAACACTTGCACATATTCCTTGGCTCTGCTCGGTCGCGAGGCCGCACCACTGCCCACAAACACTGACTTTTATTATATGTAATAGATAGATAGATAATAGATACCGTATTTTTCGCACCATAAGACGCAGTTTTTTTCCTCCCAAAGTAGGAGGAAAAATCAGCCGCGTCTTATGGAGCGAAGGGGGGGCAATAGTAAGCCTTTCCTTGGCCGCCTCCTCCTCGGTCTCCGCCTCCTCCTCCGTCGCCGCCCGCCGCCGCCCTGCCGCCGCCCTACCTCTGCCTCCCCTCGCCGCCCGCCCGCCGCCGCCCGCCGCTGCCTACCTCTGCCTCCCTCCTCGTCGGCGTCGCAAGATGGGCATTAGGTCCCAAGCGCGTTTGACGGAAGGTGCGCCTGGCGCTAGCGAGGAAATACGCCTGGCGCTCGGGACCTACTGCCCATGCGCGAATGGGCGGTAGGTCCCAGCGCCAGGCATGCCTGCGCCAGCGCCAGGCGCTGCGCCACGCGCCTTGGGACTAATGCCCATGCGCGACGCCGGCGGTGGAGGTAGCCGGGCGCGGCGGGCGTCGGGCGGCAGCGCAGCGAGGGGAGGCAGAGGTAGGCGGCGGCGGGAGGGCGGCGGCGGAGGAGGAGGAGGCGGAGGAGGCGGGACCCAGGAGGAGGCGGCCAAGGAAAGGCTTAGGGATGGCGGAGGCGCCGAGGAGGGTCCACCCTTCCAGGTGGGCAGGCCGCGCTTCAAGCAGGCAAGCGCCGGGGCCCACTTTTTTGGCTCAAAATATTTTTTTCCAATTTTCCTCTTCTAAAATCTAGGTGCGTCTTATCAGCAGGTGCGTCTTATGGTGCGAAAAATACGGTATTTATGTAGAATACTGTACTACAAAATTTCTGGGTTTTCTTGTAAGAGAGGAAAAAAGAAAAGGAAGCAATAAAATGTCAAATTAAATACACAGATTACCATGTATACGTTGATTTTTTTCAACAAAAAGTTTCAACAATACTTTATTTTCCACAGTTTGCAACTTTATGTCTCATGAGAAGTGCCTGAAGCATGTGAAGATACCATGTTCATGTGTTGCTCCAAGTCTTGTGAGGGTAAGTTAACAATGCTTTATGATTAGCTCAGTCCATAAATAAGTAAATTTCATATACCGTATATACCCGAATATAGGTAGAGTTTTTCAGCCCTTTTTTAAGGCTGAAAAAGTCCCTTTTGGCTTATACTCGGGTGAGTGTCCTGGTAGGACCCTCACCCCTCCCCACAGAAACCCAGATCTCCTTTCTTACCTCCTCCCTTGCCCCAGGCATGCCTTTCCCTCCGTCTCCCTCACCCTCACGCACCTTCCTCTCCTTTTTAAAGCTTATTCAATATCTGTCATTAATAAATGTGCTTTTAGTATTCATGTGAAAATATTGGTAGATAATTTCCTGTTGGTACACAATGAATACAATGCAGATGAGTCTATATATCTCACGTGTAGTTCTATGTAGTCCTATGATTTTATGATCTGCAGGTGCGTGTCTTGGTGAATACAGATTTTTAGTGTTAGACGTGAAAAGATGTAGAGTCATAATTTGCTATATCATATTTCTTTATTTCTAAGATTAGATTAATTGTATGATGCACAGTAATTTCAGTAATCTCTCTCTCTCGGCATTACTTCGCGAACGAATATTCTTAGGAAGGACTCATCCCACACTTTTTACAAGCGCATTGATGACTCAAAAGGCCAATCTGAGATAGGCAAGTTTGGTTGCAGAAAGCACAGCAGAAAGTCTCCTTGGGTGATGTTGTTTCCAAGTTGCGGTTCTTTCTGTGTTGTCGTTTCTCTTCAAGACCCATTCGGCGTGTCTTCTTGAAAGAGGCCGCAGCATTGTGGATAGTGCGTCTCCATGCCTCCCGATGTGAGGCTAGGGTGGACCATTGTTGGTGATCAATCTGGCTGAGCCTGAGATGTTGTTTCAGGGAGTCCTTATATCTCTTTTTGGGGGCCCCTCTCTTGCGCTGACCCGTGGTGAGTTCACCATAGAGTAGTATCTTTGGGAGGCGGTGGTCCTCCATCCAAACAACAGAAAAAACATTTATCTATCTATCTGCAGTCCCCAAGTTACAAACAAGATACGTTTTGTAGGTTTGTTCTTAAGTTGAACTTCTATGTAAGTCAGAATAGGTACATTTTTAAAGTGTAAATCCAGTCTCTCTCTCTCTCTCTCTCTCTCTCTCTCTCTCTCTCTCTCTCTCTCTCTCTCTCTCTCTCTCTCTCTCTCACACACACACACACACACACTTTTGATAGTATAAGGAAGGTTTAACACTCCCGTGGTGTTTGTTTTGCTGTCTGTACTCCTGTTCAGGAGATTTCCCTTCACTTTCTGTCCCTGTGAAAATTTGATTTTGAAAAAAAAGGCTTGTTGTGAAAACAAGGATTAGTGATAAACTTTCAGTGAAGACTCTTATCCCTCGTGATAACTCTTTCAGGAGTAAGTTTACCTTCCTAGGGTTAAATTTCTGCCCCTTCCTGTTGGCCTCACCCCTCTTCCTATGAGTCATTTGTAAGTCAGATCTTTGTAACTTGGGGATTACCAGTGTAAAAAACACCTGCAATTCTAAGACACGTAACTGTTTACCCCAAAGGGTGGATAATTATCGAGGTCTGAACTTGGTCCCTAAATGATAACATTTGCACCAGCTAGCGCTCCGGTGAAAAGTCATTCCAGGTGAGAGGTTCATGCTTAGTCCTCCATGTAATGTATTGCTCCCAGTGCTGGATCTGATTAGCGAATACAGTCGAGTCTCACTTATCCAACCTTCGCTCATGCAATGTTCTGTATTATCCAATGCAGTCTGCTTCCTGCCTGGATCCACAGCTGTTTCAATACATTGTTTATTTATTTATTTGGCTTCTATGCCGCCACTCCCAAATAGGCTCGGGGCGGCTCACAACAGAAAGTAAAACAATGCACAATAAAACATACACTCTAAAATGCAATACAGGATGCAGGCTAAAAATTCACAATAACACATCATTAAAAACACAGTTAAAATGATAAAAATAGTCTGGCGACAATGGCATGGCTTGAGGAACCCGCTGGGCCTATACCTGGAAAGCCAGCCGAAAAGGTGGGTCTTACATGCCCGCCTAAACGGGGTAAGTCCTGGATAGCCCGTGTAGTTGGCGGAAGGGCATTCCACAGTGTCGGCGCTATGACCGAAGGCCCTTCGGCGAGTGGCAGTTCTTTTAGCCACCTTAGCGGAGGGGACAGCTAAAAGATTAGAATCCTCCGAACGAAGTGATCTAGAAGGGTAATATGGGGTGAGACGGTCCCTCAGATACGCTGGCCCCAGGCCGTGTAAGGCCTTAAAGGTGAGAACCAACACTTTGAAGGTAATCCGGTGCTCGATAGGCAGCCAGTGCAGATCCTGCAAAATGGGTGTTATGTGGCATCCTGCTGGAGAGCCAGTCAGGAGCCGGGCGGCAGTGTTCTGCACCAGCCTGAGCTTCCGGGTTACCGACAGAGGAAGGCCAACGTAAAGCGTTACAGTAATCTAGCCTCGAGATGACCGTGGCTTGATCACCGTGGCCAGGTCAGACCGGGACAGGTAGGGGCCAGCCTCCTTGCCTGACGGAGATGAAAGAAGGCGATCTTGCTGACCGCAGAGACCTGGGTCTCCATGGTCAGCTGGGAGTCCAGGTGGAACCCCAGGCTCTTCACGGAAGACGATGGGCATAACGCCGCACCGTCCAGGGTCGGAAGCTGGACATCCCCACCGCCCGGGCGACCCGGCCACAAGATCTCCGTCTTCGCCGGATTCACCCTCAACCTACTGGCTCGCAGCCATCCAGTAACGGCTTCGAGGCAGCGCTGGAAATTATCGGGGACGGGGCCAGACCTGTCCTCCACCCTCAGAATGAGCTGAGCGTCATCAGCGTATTGTGATGTTTTGGTGCTAAATTCGTAAATAGAGTAACTACATAATGTTACCATGCGCTGAAGTGCTTGTTCTGTCAATTTGTTTAAAACATGATGTTTGGGTGCTTAATTTTTAAATCATAATTTAATTTGACATTTAATAGGGTTTTCCTTAATCCCTCCTTATTTTCCAACATTTTCGCTTATCCAACATTCTGCCAGCCCATTTGTGTTGGATTCCCCCCCCCCCCCGTGTTTCGTTGAGAAACTGCAAGTCACTTCTGGTGTGAGAGAATTGGCCGTCTGCAAGGACATTGCCCAAGGGACGCCCCGATGTTTTGATGTTTTACCATTTGTGTGGGAGGCTTCTCATGTCCCCGCATGGGGAGCTGGAGCTGATAGAGGGAGCTCATCCGCTTTCCCCGGATTCATACCTGCAACCTGTTGGTCTTCAGTCCTGCTGGTGCAAGGGTTTAACTCCATTTATGTTGGATAAGCGAGACTCTATTGTATTTGCATAATCTGATCTTAATACTGGAACAGGTACATATAGGGAGAGGTGCTCGCTGTGATTTTCTTTTTACCTATGAGAACCCTATGAAATTCATGGGGTCTCCATATGTTGACAGGTAAATAGAAAGCGCGCACACATGCACATGATCCTCTAAGATAAAATCTGGTTAACCAAATGCAGAAAAAATGTGCAAGAGTGGAGCAGGTCTAAATAGGGCAGCAGACGGTAAACCAATTTACGGAAATATCTGAGCATTTTGCACAATATTCTTCTTAGGGAGAAAAAAAAATCCAACAGTTACTTTTGGTCAAGGCTCATCAGTAGCACTGTCCCATGTGATCTCTTGTCACTCCAGCTATATTTCTCTTGGAAGCTGCAACAATAGTAATTGCCACCTAGCAGCGACCATTTAATATTCACACAGTCCCCCAGGTATAGTATTATTATACAGCAAGGATGGACAACTGAAAATTCAGGAACCACATTTGTCATCTCGGACAGTGATTTTCAATCTTTTTTGAGCCGCAGCACATTTTTTACATTTACAAAATCCTGGGGCACACCACCAAACAAAATGACACAAAATAACACTCTAACTGTCATTTTACTAACTGTCACCCTCCCCCCTCATGACGCCGCTGCTTCTGCCACCCCCCCCCCCCCTGGAGGCCCATGTGCAGGAGGCCCGTCACCGTCCCGCGGGGGAGGGCTCCGCGGAGTGGCTGAAGCACATGCGGGCTCGGCTGAGCAGGACGAATAGGAATTGAGCACATGGGGTGGCTCCGAGCCTTAGAACAAACTGCGGCAAAGACTCGCAGCCGTTGCCACCCCCAGCTCTCCTTTCCGAAGGGGTTTAGCCCCCCCCTAGGAGTGCCTCCCCGCGTCCTTGGCTTCCCTGGTGTCGCCTTGGGGCCAGATCGGGAAGGAACCAAGCTGGGCTGTGGAGCTGCGCATCCCGGCCTCTGCTCTGCAGCGAACCCGGAGCCCAGCCAGGAGAGGCCAGGAGATGAGGGGTTGCTCCATTTCCCCTGCGAGGAGGGGCTAGAGGGCAGAAAACCTCACCTCGAGCCTCCGGGAGCGGGGTTGGACGGGGGCAGGTCTCGTGGACTCCTCCTCCCTCTCCTCCTCCTTGCTGTCAGAGAGGAGGAGGGCAGAAGAGCGCCCAGGAGCCAGGAAGCAGGAGGAGCCCCAGCCCGGCCAGGTAGCCCTTGGCATGCAGAGGGAGGGAAGGAAGGTAGAAAAAGGAAGGAGAGAGAGGGAGGAGGGAGGAAAGTTCTGGACGCCGAGGGCTCTCCCTGACATTTTTAAATTTTTATTGTTAAAAAAACACAAATACAACACCGGGTATAGGGAAGCATAGGAAGGGTTTGTAAGGAAGGGGAGTGGGGGGAAGGGAAAAGGAAAGGGATGATAGGGTTAAAAAGTGGGTTCATTACAACATAGACAAGGGAAGAAACATAAATTTGACTTCACGTCTCCAAGCTTTTCTATCAGAGTCAATGTTGCAAATCATTTTCTCTTAGAGGGAGGAACCTCCTTCAGAAATTAAAGCCTTTTAAATCTAAATTATAATTCTCTTTAAAAAACTTGAGCAAAGGTTTCCACGTGTCCTCAAAAATCGTATTGGAATTGTATCTTAGCCAGCAGGTAAGTTTGTCCATTTCGGCTATTTCAATAATTTTTGCGATCCAAGCATCTTCTTCTGGGATTTCCGGGGATCTCCACATCCTGGCGTAGACAATACGGGCTGCAATAATAAGGTAGGTTAACAATTTATCGTTTGACTTACTCAATCCAAGTCCCGATATATTTAATAAGTACAGTTCTGGTTTTTTTATCCAATTTTTTTGAAAAATTTTTGTAATATTTTTGTGTATCATGTTCCAATAGGAGCTGGCAGTCTTACATGTCCACCACTGATGAAAAAAAGTTCCCTTGTCTCTTTGACATTTCCAGCATAAGTCCTGGTTATCCTTTTTAATCTTTGCGAGTTGGTGAGGGGTGATGTACCACCTATACATCATTTTATATAAATTTTCCTTTAAGCAATAGGCATAGTTGAATTTTTGTTTAACTTTCCATAAGTTCTCCCAGTCATCTCTAGAGATCTCAAAGCCCAAATTTGCCGCCCACTTTTTCATATAATCCTTGGGCGGTTTTCCTTCCGACTCTTTTTCTAGAAGAAAATTATAAATTTTACTAACTGTTTTTCTCTCGGTGTAGAGCCAGGCTTTTTCCCCTTTAGAGGGGTGAATCAGCCACCCTATTTTTTTATCCGCTTTGTATCTTGTTACAATTTGGTTGTATTGAAACCAATTGAGATTTAGGTGTGATAGTTCATGCTGCTTTTTTAAAAGGACTAAGGATCCCTCGATTTTTGTTAGTTCCGCGTAGGTCGGCCACTTTCCATCTTCCTTTTTATTTATCTGTAAAGCCTCAAGAGGGGATGTCCAAAGGGGAATCTTGGGATATATGATCTTCTTAAACTTGGTCCAGGTGTTTAAAGCGGCGGATCTGATTATGTGGTTCTTGAAATTCGAGTCTGTTGTTGCTTTGTTATAAATCAGATAACCATGCCACCCATATTTGTTTTTTGGGCCTTCCAAGTTTAGCATTTCTCCATTATTTAGTAGTGCCCACATTCTCATCCCCTCAAGGCAGTTAGCTTCGTAATATCTTGTCAAGTTGGGTAGGCCGAAGCCCCCCAATTCTGTCCTTTCCATCAGATCATTTTGTTTTATCCTAGGTTTTTTGCCGAGCCAAATGAACTTTGCTAAATCAAATTGCCATCTCTTCAAAATTTGTAAATTTTTTAGAATAGGTAACATCTGAAATAAAAAATTAATTCTTGGGAATACTTTCATTTTAATAGTGGCAATCCTGCCCAGTAAAGATAAATTAAAGGATTTCCATCTTTCTAAATCTTTCTTAACTTCTTTCCAAAGAAATTCATGATTATTTTTAACTAGCTGACAATTATTATTGGTTAGATTAACTCCTAAATATTTGAATTTCTTCACAATCTCCATTCCTGATTTGTTCTCGATCTCTCTCAATTCTTCACCTTTAATGTTTTTGGTTATAAGTTTGGATTTCTTCTTATTTAACTTGAAGCCAGAAATCTCCCCAAAGGAGTTTATCTTTCTTAGCCACCGTTCTATATTGGTTTTCGGGTCCTCGATAACAAGAACTAAGTCATCGGCAAATGCAAAGGCTTTGTAACTAACTTTGCCAATCTGGATGCCTTTAAGATCTGAGTCCTTGGAGATACTTTTGAGAAGTAATTCCAAAATAAAATTGAAAATTAACGGGGATAGGGGGCACCCCTGTCTAGCCCCTCTTGAAATCTCAAATGGTTCTGATTTTATGCCGTTCACTATGACATTTGCCAGCTGCTGATGGTAAATCCCTTTAATCGCTGTGGTGAAAGAGGCACCCATGTCCATTTCCCTCAGCAATATTTCGATAGTATCCCAACTTAAACAGTCAAACGCTTTCTCCGCGTCGAGGAAAGCGAATGCTGCCTTTTGATTAATATTTCTATCAAGATGTTCTATCAAGTTGATGATGTTTCTTATATTATGTTTCATATGGCGTCTAGGTAGGAACCCAGTTTGATTCCTGCCGATCCATTTATTAAGAAAGGTTTTAAATCTTGAAGCCAATATGTTTGTAAATAGCTTATAGTCTTGATTTAAAAGGGAGATGGGTCTGTAGTTTTCTACCTTAACTGGATCTTTTCCTTCTTTCGCAAAGACTATTATATTGGCTCTTTTCCAACTTTCTGGGAGGGTTCCGGTGGAGAGCGCATTGTTCATCACTTTATTTAGGAAGGGCACCAATTCTTCTTTAAATTTTTTATAAAATTGATCAGTCAGGCCATCCGGGCCGGGGGCCTTCCTTGTTTTTAGTTGCTTAATTGCTGAGTTGATTTCTTCATCGGTAATAGGTTTGTTTAGTGATTCTCTATCTGATTCATCAATTTTGTCAAGTTTTGGGGCATCTATGTAACTTTGGATATCTTCCTTGTTCAAGTTACTAGTGTTGTACAATTCTTTGTAGAAAGTTCTAAATTCTTCTAAAATCTCCTTGTCTTGCACCATTGTCTTGTCTCTGTTTTTAATTTGGTTCACAATATTGCTTTGCTTTTGTTTTCTAAACTGGTAGGCAAGCCACTTCCCAGGTTTATTAGAATTTTCAAAATTTCTTTGTTTCAAGTACTTCATTTTCTTTTCTATTTGGTCAAGTGATAGCAGACTAATTTGTTTTTTTGTTAATAGAATATTTTTTGCAATTTTCGAATTTTTTGGATTTCTTTTCAATTGGTCTTCCAGTTTGTCCAATTCTTCGTTCAGCGAATTCATTTCACTATTCTTTTTTTTTTTCAGATAGGACCTTTGGGCGATAAAATTTCCCCGCATTACTGCTTTGGCAGCGTCCCAAATACTGGTTAAGCTTATCTCCGGAAGATTGTTTAGTTCGAAATATTCTTTTAGTAGTGCTTTGTTCTTCTGGATTTGGGAATCTGACTTGAGAAGCCAGTCTTCGAGTTTCCAGCAGGATTGTTTTTGCCCTAGTTTGATCGTAGCCTCGACCAGAGCATGATCTGAAATTTGTCTAGCATGAATTTTCGCCCCTATATTATTGTTAAGAATATTCCTAGACATCCAGATCATGTCTATTCTGGTCCACGTTTTTCTCCGACCGGAGAAAAACGTGAAATCTTTAACTTTTTCATTTTGTGTTCGCCAGGCATCTTTTAAATCAAAACTTTGTACACATTCGAAAAAGGCTTTGGGGAGTCTGCTTGACACTGTTCTGTTTTTTGGGTTACTATAATTTTTGTCCCATTTTTCATCTACAATACCGTTGAAGTCACCTAAGATGATATGACCTTCAGTGTCTACTTCCAGTATTTTCTTTCTTAATGATTCAAAGAAATTTACTTTAGCTCCATTAGGAGCATAGATGTTGATTATTAGAATTTTCCTTCCTTTAATTGAAATCGATGCTGCCACTATCCTGCCCTCATCATCTCTGAATTCAAATTTAGGTTGTAAATCATTTCTTATATAGAGAGCAACCCCCCTTTGTTTTTTTTCAATGGTGGACGAGAATAAGACTCCCAGTCCTTTGTTTTCTATTAAATCAATTTTTGAAGTCTTTATATGAGTTTCCTGCATGGCACAAATCGCCGCTTTTTGTTTTTTTAAGTAGTGAAAAGTTTGTTTCCGTTTCTCGGGTGTGTTAAGCCCGTTAATGTTAATTGATAAACATTTTACCTCCATTGTTTTATATATCTTCCTCTTCTCCTAGGCTCTCTTCCCCTGGGGAGTCGAGTTCACCATCCTCCTCCGCTGTTTGCTCTTGGTCTGAATCGGTTGTATGTCCACATGCTCCCTGTGTTTGCTCCTTGATCTGGACTCCTTGTTCTCTCTCTCTTTCATCTCTGTTATTTCTCTCCCGAATGCTGGTCATATTCACTTTGCCTCCTTTGGGTTCTTGTCTTTTAAATTCTTTTGCTGGTTCCCGCTTGGAGAGTGAAGTATCCTTTAATTGTTTCCTGCAGAAATCCTCTGCTTTTTCTTGAGATGTCAACCAGTATTTTTTATTCTTCCAAGTGACTTGCAGTCCTTCAAATTTTTCCCACTTAAAACGGATATTTCTTTGTTTTAATATGTCAGTCAAAAAGAAATATTTTTTCCGATTTTCGAGAATAGAAGTAGGGATTTCTCTGAGTATGATAATTCTCTTCTCATTTATTTTAAATGGTACATCATTTTGTTTTCTTAAAATTTCTTCTCGAATTCTTGTTGAATTAAATTGTACGAGAATGTCCCTATCCGTTTTATTCTTTTTAGAGAAGGCTGTATGGACTCTGAACGCCTTGTCTATTTTCTCCTCAATTTGAGAGGAATCTTTTTGAAGGATAGTAGTCGCCATATGGACGACTATTTTCCAGACATCTTCCTGAGTCTCTTTCCCCTGCTCCGGAACCCCTCGCAGTCTAAGTTGATATTCTTTTTGGAAGAGGTCGAGTTGCATGTTCCTTTTTTCAAGATCTAGCTGGGTCTTGTCCAGTTCTCTTATTTTCTCATGCTCCCTGTCTACTTTGTGTCTAAGTTCTTCCTCCTTTCGTTGGATTATATCCATTTTGTCGTAAAGGGCGGTGACTTCTTTCTTCACAGAGGATATATCCCTTTTCATATCCTTCATATCTGTCTTAAGATCCAAAAGGCCCTCTTTTATTTGTCTCCGTTCTTCTGATCCTTTCTCGACTATTTCACCTAATCGTCTCATCTCATAAATTAAATCTTTTAATTGGTCTTTTATCTGGGATTCCTCTGCAACTGAGTCCCTTCTTCCAATAAGATTGGTATTATTTCTCAGATCCTTGTCCTTATTTCTTCTAGTTCCCATCATGAAGCTTGGTGGGTCACTTAGGTTTAACACAGGGAGATAATGTTCAAAACAATTTAAACAGTCAATGCAAGTCCAGCAGTCTTACAATCCTACTCTTAGCTGTATTCGGAAGAGGTAACAGGTTGATCAATAAGTTCCTATTTTTTTAATAAGGTCAAACCAGTGTGAACCCGGGTTTACACTGAGCAACTACTCTCTTTGAGTCTGTATCCCTTAGCTTAATCTTTTCTTTGTCTAAATACTGGGGTTTTCTTCCTTTTTTCTTCCTTTCTCTCTACTTTATTTTTGCTTCACCAAGGGAGACCCTCCAGTTCGTGTCTAACTTGTTTCTATACCATTCCTATCTCTATCTTCTTCTTGGTCCCATACAGCGTTTAGCAGAGAGAGGACGTCATGACGCAATGGCACGTTGTTACTCTGGCGTTCTGACGTCAGGCTGTAAGCGTCTCTAGAGTCACGACGAATCCCCAGACTTCTGATGCCCAAGGAAGAAAAGTTAATGGTACTTCCCTCAGTTAGCCCTCAGTTCTTGGGTTGTCACTCCGCTCGCCGTTTACGGATTTCGGGTTTCCCTCGGGAGCCGTATCGCAATATTAGCTGACCCTTCTTCGGTCCTCAATCCTTGCTTCCCTTCAGGTAGCTTCCGAGTTTGCGTCGTTCCTATCGATCCCACCTGCCAGCTGCTCGAAGAGTAATGAAGATTTGCTGCTGGATGCCTTATAGAGCTTGAGGCTTAGAATCCAATTTGCCCCAGCTGTGTACGGGATTTAAAGAGGCAGCGATACTTTTCGGCGGTCACACCCTCAAGTAGATTCCAAATTATTTCTTTCTGAGGTTAAAATTCTCTGGAGACCCCTTTAGAGGATTATAATTTCTTCTTTACCTTCTTTAAGGTCTTCTCCAAAGAGCGCCTGGGGTGTGGTGGTGCTGTGGCCTCTCTCCCAAAGGATGCGAGGACCGCTAGCTTTGCTGATTCCAGGCCGCGGGGTGTGGGTCGGCGGCCGGTGGCAGTCTGTCCCAATTGGTCCCAATTGGGTACACTGAACCACCCGAGTGCGCCTTCTTCACCCCCCTGGCTAGGGCTGACCTCCTTGCTTCAAGGTTCAGCCGGGGTTGCCGTTTTTCCTCCCCAATCTTATAGCAAAGTTTATTGCTCCACGGAGCTGTGCCTCTCGGCGTCCACCACCTTACACTCCCAGACCGGAAGTCTACGTATGCGTGTGTGTGTGTAAGAGAGAATTTTCGTTAGAAATCCCTCTTGTTTGAATTTTTTGCTCTGTTCTCGTGGCATGCCTTTTTCCTTGTCCGATACAGAGAATAGATCCAGAGACAAAGAATGCATGAAGAAAATTGTGAAATTTGTTTCTGGTCCTTGAGTTCTGTTTGAGTCAGATAAAAATGGTTAGGAGGTAAGCTAGTATTTTAGCAATGCACAGATGTTTAAGTATTGAGCACGAGATAGTGAAGGACAGAGGATAGATAGCACTGTACATGGAGTATAGGGTGAAGATCAGGAGTTCTTGTATCACTTCATTGCAAAGGCCATACAGTAGTTCTGTAGCATGGTTAGTTAATGTAGATCAGGGGTGCTCATTAGGTAGATCGTGATCTACTTGTAGATCGTGTAGTGCGTCCTGGTAGATCGCAGGCAGGGCGGGAGGCTCAGTCCCACCCCGCAGGCTCCCAACTCCGCCCAGGTGCAGAAGGATGGCCCTTGGAAGTCTCCTCCTATTCTAGGAAGCCATTGTTGTTGTTGTTGTTGTTATTATTATTATTATTAGAAGCTGAATGGCCATCTGTGAGGAATGCTTTGATTGTGTTTTTCCCTTATGGCAGAAGGAGGTTGGACTGGATGGCCCTTGGAGGTCTCCTTCTACTCTAGGAACCTATGTTGTTGTTACTATTATTATTAGTAGTAGTAGCAGAGGTTGAATTAATATTGTCATCATTATTATTATGAATAAATTCAGGGGCTTATTATACTCACATTTAGTTGAATTCAGTCTTAAAATATATTATACTAGCTGAGGACCCGGCGGTGCCCGGGTTATTTGAGGAAGGCATTGTGTGCCAAGGTTGGTTCCTATTAGATGTTTATGTGGCTTGTAGTGGTCTCAGGAACTTAGTGAAGGTACTGCAAGTCCCGGGGGCCTAGTCAGGAAAATCAAGTTAAGGAAGCCTAACAATATCCCATGAGCTGAGGCCTAGTCAGGAAAATCAAGGTAAGGAAGCCTTTCTGTCAATTTTGGGGCTGGTTTGTGTTTTATAGGGGCTTTAGTGTTGTTTGGGAAGTGAATGACATGAAGGTACTGCAAATCCCATCATTTGTGGCTCCTCCTGCCCTAAACCACACCAGGTAGTGAAGTGGGCCATTGGTCGCCTGTTTGCCAAGTTTGGTCCTGATCTGTCAGTGCTGTGGGCCTTAGTGGCTGACTGCCTGAGGCCTGTCCCTTTCCCTTGAGTCACTTTAGAATGTTTGAATGTGGTTGGCCATTTGGAGGCAGTTATGGAAATTCCATTTCAGTGGCAACCAATCCCCTCTGCCTGGGGCTGTAGAATGTTGGAGTTCTGAGGCTGGCCAGTTAGAGCCCGTTATGCAAATAATCCCATAATGGCAGCCAATCGAAAAGTTGGCACATATTCCTCCGCTCGCTCGCTCGGCCGCAAACACTGACTTTTATTATATGTAATAGATAGATAGATGGCTCTCACTGAAATAAATTTCGAAATCACGGAGATCTTGTGGTTGGGCTGCTCGGGTGGTGTAGATGTCCAGCTTCCGACCCTGGACGGTGTGGCGCTATGCCCATCGCCTTCCGTTAAGAGCCTGGGGGTCCATCTGGACTCCCAGCTGACCATGGAGGCCCAGGTCTCCGCGGTCAGCAAGGTTGCTTTTTTCATCTGCGACAGGCTCGGAGGCTGGCCCCCTATATCTCCCGGAATGACCTGGCCACGGTGATCCAAGCTACGGTCATCTCAAGGCTGGATTACTGTAACGCGCTTTATGTTGGCCTTCCTTTGTCGGCGACCCGGAAGCTCAAGCTGGTGCAGAACACTGCCGCCCGGCTCCTGTCTGGAACCCCAGCAGGCCGCCACATCACACCTGTTTTGCAGGATCTGCACTGGCTCCCAATCGAGCACCGGATCTCCTTCAAGGTGTTGGTTCTTACCTTTAAGGACTTGCATGGCCTGGGGCCAGCATACTTGAGGGACCGACTCACCCCACACTGTCCTCCGAGATCACTAAGCTCCGAGGATGCTAATTTGTTAGAGATACCCTCGGCGAAATCGGCTAAACTGACATCTACTCGCGGAGGGGCGTTCCCGTTATAGCTCCTACGCTGTGGAACGCCCTCCCGGCTAAACATGCTGGCTATAAAGGACCTGCTCCCGTTTAGACGCGCCTGCAAAACTTATTTGTTTAAGCAGGCCTTCGGTGAGTAGGTCCTGCCCATGTTCCGCTTTAGCCGCTGTCCTGGGCTGTCACGCTATCTAATTTCTGAACTGTACCTGGGGGTTTTGTATTTTGCTGTTTTAACTGTTTAATTGTCTTAGATGTTTTATCGCATTGCTTGTGTGTAGTTGTACCTTCGGTTCCTGTGAGCCGCCGCGAGCCTCAGGAGTCGGCGGCATAGAAACCCGAATAATAAATAAATAAATAAATAATTAATATTTTGCTTTTATGGCTCTCTGAGTAGTGGGTAGGCAGATCATTTTGACTTGGTTGTTTTATAAGTAGCTCGCATGCTGAAAAAGTGTGGGCGCCCCTGCTGTAGATCGAGTGGGCACAAGAACACTTTGATTTGAAATACACTGACTATTCATCCTTATAGCTAAACTGATATGTCAGAAATAAAACCAGATCCCCCACTAAATCCTTTCAACAATTATTGCTGCAAATTGTATCAGGGCCACACTATGTGCAGAGTGTTTTAAAGTGTTTTAAAGCCTCGATCTTTCTCTGCTAAAAGGAGAGCCACAGGTTTTATACCTATGCCGTGGGAACTCCTCTTTTTAGTACTTTGAAGTCCAGAGAATTACCATAACAAGCAACTTGAAGGTTCAAAGTGGGTTTGCACACCCTGTTTAAGAGTAAGTCTGTCTTAATATTAATAATGATTAGTGAAAACTAGATTTCACACTGAGGGAGCGAGGAGAAGAAAATTGCAAAGGGGAGACTATGTGATTCCCAGGGACTGAATTCGGATGAGCAAGCCATGGATTGTACACAGGGCGGCCCCAGCGATTCCGCGACCTACGCGGTCGCGTAGAGCGCCATGGGCTGGGAGGGGCACCACCGGCTTGGAGGGGCGCTGCCGCGCCGACTCCACGCACCACCGCCGCAGCACTGCGCATGCGCGAATGTACGAGCATGCGCACTCGCTCCCAAGCGCGCCTGCCGCTTTGGAGCCAGCGTGCATGCGCAAAACCTGCACTGCACGCATGCGCGCTGGCTCCAAAGTGGCAGGCGCGCTTGGGCTCGCGTCCTCGTACGATTCGCGCGTCGCAGAAACATCTACAGGCGCTATAGCTATAGCGCCTGTAGGTGCTTCTGCGCATCGCGGCCGGCAGAAAGGTGTGCCACGGAGGTGTGCCGCGGCCGATGGGGCCGGGCGGGCGGCGGCAGCAGCGGCGGCGGTGTGGGCGTGGCGGCGGCGGTGAGTGACGTGGCGGCGGGCGACAAAATTTCTTCGCGTACCACCCAAAATTAGGTCGGGCCGCCCCTGATTGTACAAGGGAACCAGTGTTGTGTCTTCATTGTTTCTCCATGTCATCAGTCACACACATATGTGTACTCTCATGCATATATGTACATCCAAGAAATTTGGGGACGTAAGGCTGTTTTGAAAAGAGGTGGTTTGTGCACAGCAGGCTGTGTGCTTGACTTTAACAAAGTAGGCAAATTATCGTACTGACAAGATTATGAAGCAATAACACAGCTTTATTTTCCCTTAAATGTTTATATAGCGATGAAGGTTTGATTAGTTTACCAATCCCTTAACGCTAACTCTCAGGCTGTTCTTAATAGCAGAGTTGGACAGAGAGAAAGAGAAAAGCAAAGGGTTGCAGCTCACCAAACAAGGTAGTAGGGAAACAGTGAGGCATCGCTTGGGAAGCTACTTGACGAGTTTTGCTTTGTTTTTTGATTGCACAGAGTGTGGATAAATTTGGAACAAAAGGAAAAGATGGTCAGAGGAGGGGAACGCAAAGTGCCTTGGATCCTAGTTGACTACCTCTCCTTACGGATGGAGAGCAGGAGCTTCCTTCTGCTCTGTTAGATTTTATAAAATGAACTAGCTGTACCCGTGCACGGCGTTGCTGTGCCATAGTCTGTGGCTAACCCCTTCTACCCACATGTTGGGAAAGCACAATCAAAGGACTCTTACATTTTGCTGTCTTTCCTTACCTTCTGTCTTTCCTTTCCCTCCATCCTCCCTCTTCCTTTCTTCTTTCCTCTTCCTTTTTTTCTCCCCTTCACCCTTTCCTGCTCTCCTTCTTTTTCTTTCCCTCTCTCTCCTTCCTTCTTTCCTCCATCCTCCCTCTTTCTTTCTTCCTTCCTCTTCCTTTCTTTCTCCCCCTTCACCCTTTCCTGCTCTCCTTCTTTTTCTTTCCCTCTCTCTCCTTCCTTCTTTCCTCCATCCTCCCTCTTCCTTTCTTCCTCTTCCTTTCTTTCTCCCCCTTCACCCTTTCCTTCTCTCCTTCTTTTTCTTTCCCTCTCTCTCCTTCCTTCTTTCCTCCATCCTCCCTCTTCCTTTCTTCCTTCCTCTTCCTTTCTTTCTCCCCCTTCACCTTTTCCTGCTCTCCTTTTTCTTTCCCTCTCTCTCCTTCCTTCTTTCCTCCATCCTCCCTCTTCCTTTCTTCCTTCCTCTTCCTTTCTTTCTCCCCTTCACCCTTTCCTTCTCTCCTTCTTTTTCTTTCCCTCTCTCTCCTTCCTTCTTTCCTCCATCCTCCCTCTTCCTTTCGTCCTTCTTCCTTTTTTTCTCCCCTTCACCCTTTCCTGCTCTCCTTTTTCTTTCCCTCTCTCTCCTTCCTTCTTTCCTCCATCCTCCCTCTTCCTTTCTCCCTTCTTCCTTTTTTTCTCCCCTTCACCCTTTCCTGCTCTCCTTCTTTTTCTTTCCCCCTCTCTCCTTCCTTCTTTCCTCCATCCTCCCTCTTCCTTTCTTCCTTCCTCTTCCTTTTTTTCTCCCCTTCACCCTTTCCTGCTCTCCTTTTTCTTTCCCTCTCTCTCCTTCCTTCTTTCCTCCATCCTCCCTCTTCCTTTCTTCCTTCCTCTTCCTTTTTTCTCCCCTTCACCCTTTCCTTCTCTCCTTTTTCTTTCCCTCTCTCTCCTTCCTTCTTTCCTCCATCCTCCCTCTTCCTTTCGTCCTTCTTCCTTTTTTTCTCCCCTTCACCCTTTCCTGCTCTCCTTTTTCTTTCCCTCTCTCTCCTTCCTTCTTTCCTCCATCCTCCCTCTTCCTTTCTTTCTTCCTTTTTTTCCCCTTCACCCTTTCCTGCTCTCCTTCTTTTTCTTTCCCTCTCTCTCCTTCCTTCTTTCCTCCATCCTCCCTCTTCCTTTCTTCCTTCCTCTTCCTTTCTCCCCTTCACCCTTTCCTGCTCTCCTTCTTTTTCTTTCCCTCTCTCTCCTTCCTTCTTTCCTCCATCCTCCCTCTTCCTTTCTTCCTTCCTTTTCCTTTTTTTTCTCCCTTCACCCTTTCCTGCTCTCCTTCTTTTTCTTTCCCTCTCTCTCCTTCCTTCTTTCCTCCATCCTCCCTCTTCCTTTCTTCCTTCCTTTCTTTCTCCCCTTCACCCTTTCCTGCTCTCCTTCTTTTTCTTTCCCTCTCTCTCCTTCCTTCTTTCCTCCATCCTCCCTCTTCCTTTCTTCCTTCCTCTTCCTTTTTTTCTCCCCTTCACCCTTTCCTGCTCTCCTTTTTCTTTCCCTCTCTCTCCTTCCTTCTTTCCTCCATCCTCCCTCTTCCTTTCTTCCTTCCTCTTCCTTTTTTCTCCCCTTCACCCTTTCCTTCTCTCCTTTTTCTTTCCCTCTCTCTCCTTCCTTCTTTCCTCCATCCTCCCTCTTCCTTTCGTCCTTCTTCCTTTTTTTCTCCCCTTCACCCTTTCCTGCTCTCCTTTTTCTTTCCCTCTCTCTCCTTCCTTCTTTCCTCCATCCTCCCTCTTCCTTTCTCCCTTCTTCCTTTCTTTCTCCCCCTTCACCCTTTCCTTCTCTCCTTTTTCTTTCCCTCTCTCTCCTTCCTTCTTTCCTCCGTTCTCCCTCTTCCTTCCTTCCTCTTCCTTCCTTCCTTTCTCCCCTTCACCCTTTCCTTCTCCTTCTCTCCTTCCTTTTCCCTCCCTCTCTCCCCTTCCTTCTTTCCTCCATTCTCCCTCTTCCTTCCTTCCTCTTCCTTTCTCCCCTTCACCCTTTCCTTCTCCCTGTCTTTCCTCTTCTTCCTTCCTGTCCGGGAGACCCCCGCTGCGTGCCTTCGTGGCCCGGGTGGGAGAGGCCGTTTTCCCCCGAGGCGGAAGGGCTCTCCTAGGCAGAGCCATGCCTCTCCCACCCGGGCCAGGAAGGCACGCAGCGGAGGCCTCCCAGGCAGCCTCGGAAGGGCTCTTCTCGGGCCTCCGCCACGGCCGGCCCAGGTCGAGCTCCCACTCCCAGACCAGGGCTTCAGCGCCGGCGTCTAGGCCGCGCAGGCCCACCGTGCTCACCGGCGCTTCTGGCAGCGAGAGAGGGGGCCGGTCAGGGAGGAGGATGCGGCGACGGCATGCACTGCTGCTGCGTCTGTTGCGGCTTCTTCCTCCTCATCCGCCTCCGCCTCGTCTTCCTCGCCGGTTCCGCTGCCGCCAGGGCCTTCCTCGCTCCGGCGGCTTCTCTCCATCTCGACCTGCTCCTCCTTCCCCTCCTCCGTGCGTGGTAGGTGGTTATTTTCAGTTTGGGAGGGGGAAGGAGAGGAGCGTAGGCGCCATTTTGTTGTCTGGCGCAGTGGGTTATGGGAATTGTAGTTCCAAACATTTAAACAGTTTTTTGTGTGTGTTGTCTTTAATTTTTTGTGGTTTTTTAAAAGCTGCAAACACAGCGAGTAGGGTTCTGAGTCTATGTGGGCTAGTTTTGTGTTTCTGCCTTGCGTGGTTTTGTTGCCTATATGCTTATAATGACGGATGTTACATTTTTATATATATAGATTTAAAGTGGAGCTATCACTCCCAGGCAATTTCAAGCATCTGGCTTTCAAGGAACCGATCTTAAATATGCACAAGATGGTTCTTAAGAGATAGGTGGTAAGAAAGAGACCAAATAGTTGGCTTAAAGATTCAAGTGGTTGATATTATGATTGCTTGCCAATTTCAGATTTTTTTAGAGGAAACAGATTATCCAAATCCATTTCAGTCGAATTTCCCCCTCGGATTGAGATGGGGATAAGATAGGATCTCATTCTATTGCGGAAAGAACCAGCTTATATTATGTGTATAGCCTTGAAAAAGATGCGAAACGGATTTACTGCGGCCCCGATCCCAGAGGATACCCCTCCCGTCGGCTTGCCTAATTGAAACCAACGGAGCCTGGATGTTTGGCTCCGGTTCTTTGCTTTAATGCGACTCCTACAATGGAAAAGGTTTCCTTTACCTACTGTCTTTGGGATACAACTTTACTTTGAACTTTGGGACTTCCCTGAAAATACTATTTTGAACATTATTGAGACTTGCTCTCTCGCACTCTGGACTGAGATTCAAAGACCAGTTTTGCGCCAAGGACACGGTAATATGTATTGAATATGTAACTTATATGCTTTATTATTCATGTTTATATGCATCCAGTGAAACCCTGCCATACAATATACTGATTTTGATATACTGATTGTTGTTTACACCATCCTTTTGTGTCATTGATCACTAACCCTGACTCTATTGTGCTAGCTAAGCCATAATGTAATAACAGACAGTGACCAATCACCCACTCCAGGTGAAAAATGGGGAGTGGAGTTATCATGTTAAATCACCTGTATCTCTCAATAGCTGCCGATACTATTGGCCACAGTATCCTATTTGACCAGCTTTGTCAATGGGAGTGGGAGGCAATTCATTACAGTGGTTCCTCTAATACAGGGGTCGGGAACTTGACTCAGAGAGCCATGAAAGCAAAATATTTGGAAATTTATTTCAATGAGAGCCATATCTATATATATAAAAATCGAGTGGTCGTGGGTTGACGATTATGCACGCCCACACCATAACCCCCAGAACCACAAAACCCACAACACACGATTCACCAGGCCATGAGGTACCAACTAGGCACAACCCCCCTTTAAAACTTCCACAGACCCCTAAATGCGACCCCCCAAAATAGCCCATTCAAACCTATGGGAGGAGGATCTGCCGCAGGCCGCGGCTTCGCCCGATCCCCATCCCGGCACAATCACCTGCTCTCCACTGGGAGAGCGGAACCTCCTCCCCGCCTGAATGCCCTCCGGAGGTTAGGGCCCGGTCTGGAAGCGGCGGAAGAGAGGGCCAGAGCCCCAAGGAGCCCAAGGCAGCGCCCGCGCCACCCGGCTCCATGAGGCGGAAGACGGCTGCTCTGCGATGCCTCCCCCTCCGATCTCCTCTTCCGGGAATGGCAGGGAGCAGGGGAGCCGCCTCATCGCTCTTCCTCGCCAATGTCGCCTACTTGCCTTCCTCCTTGCCTTCCTCATGTTCGTGGACCCGGGCCACGTGGGTTCGGCCCGGGAACGTTTTGAAGCCTGAGAGACGGAGGAGGAGGCGGGTAAGGCCATGGAACTACACCTCCCAGAAGGCTACGCAACGCTCCCTGGGAAGCAGGGGCGGAGCTTTCTGGATACCCACCCCCTCCTCCATCTCCCAGCCTCCCAAACGTTACCCGACCCAACCCACGCAACCTGAGTCCACGAACATGAGAAAAGCAGCGGAGGAAGCCAAGGAGACGACAGTGGCAAGGAAGAGCGATGAGGCAACGGCGCCCCAACTCCCTGCCACTCCCGGAGGAGGACACCAGCCATCCTCCTACCGAAGGTCCCCCACCGCCGCCTCCCCAGCAGGAAGGTGGCGAGGAAGGGCGACCATCCAAATGAAGACACACACATCGAACAGGCAAGCTTACAACACACATAACAACAATAACACACATAATAACAAAAACCCCTAACACTACAACTCCTGCCCCAAACCACACAAACAGACACATACATATATATACACAAACACAAATACATACACACACAAATATACACACATACACACATATACACACAAAAACACACACATACACATATATACACACAATACATACACATACACATATATAAACAAATACATAGACAAAAAACACAAAAACCTATCTACACACCATACATACACATATATATACATACACATAGACACAACGACACACATACACATATATACACACAATAAATACACAAACATAAAAAAACACATATAAACACACACATATATACACATACACATACACATATAAATACACAGACACACATCTCCTACATAGGGCACAGCAACGCGTGCCGGGTACAGCTAGTAATATATATAATATATTTTAAGACTGAATTCAACTAAATGAGTATATACGTACATACTATGAGAAAAGGATTCCCCTGGCGGAATGACGGGACACTTCAGACCTGGCTCTGCAAAAGGCATGCTCAGGACTCTGGGAAGGAAGAGAAGACGGAAGGAAGGGGGAAAGAAAGAAAGACAGAGGAAATAAAGGAGGGAGGGGGAGAGGAAGAAAAAGAAGAACAAACTATAGAAAAGGAAAAAACAAAAGCAGAAGAGAGACAAGGAGGGGAAAAGAAAGGAAATGGGAAGGGAGGAAAGGAAAGGGTGGGGAAAAGAAAGGAAAGGGAGTGAGAAAAAAGTAAAATAATGAAGGGAAAAGAAGAAAAGAAAGAAGGGGAGGGAGAGAGGGAAGTGAAAAGAAAGGAAGGTTAAGGAAAGGAAAACTTAGGGGGAAATACAAGAGGAAGGAAGGAAAAGGGAGGGAGGGAGAATGGAGGAAAGAAGGAAAGGGAGAGAGGGAGGGAAAAGGAAGGAGAGAAGGAGAAGGAAAGGGTGAAAGGGAAGAAAGAAAGGAAGGAAGAGGAAGAAAGAGGGAGAATGGAGGAAAGAAGGAAGGGGAGAGAGGGAGGGAAAAGGAGAGAAGGAAAGGTTTCCCGCTGCATGCTGGGAAACCAAGGCCCGGGCTGCTCTGGAGAGCCAGATGCAATCATGAAAAGAGCCACATCTAAGAGTCACCTAGATCCAGAGAGCACTGTGGAGGGGAGGGAGGAAGAAGACGTGAGGCGAGTCTGCGCAGTAGCACCCGCACGGGCGAGCAAAGCGAGCATAGCGAGGCTGGGAAGAAGGGAGCCCGGGTGGAGAAGAAAAAGTGTTCGGCAGGAGGGGGAAGAAAGGTTATTGGAGGTTCCAATTTCCCACGGCACACCTGGTGATCGCTCACGGCACACTAGTGTGCCACGGCTCACTGGTTGGGAAACACTGTTTTAATGTATTTTATAATTGTATTTAAATATTTATTTTAACTCTACATTGTTTGAAGTGTAAGCCGCCTTGAGTCCCCTCCGGGATGGAGAAAGGCAAGGTGGAAATGTTGTAAATAAATAAATAAGTCTAAAGGTGCCTGAGTGAATACTTCCGGAGCGGACTATATGCCACAAAGTAATGGACAAACTTTTTGAGTTCTGCAGAACAGAAGAAGCAGGACTTCCCGAGAAGAACTGTTCATCCCGTTGGTTGAACAAAAATAGGTCCAGTCAGTTTGACAATACAAGCAATTCAGAGAAAACTTTCTTAAGAATCATGGCCTTCAGCCAGCTCATAAGCAAGTCCAAGCAACTAAGATTAGTCACAGTAAGCAAACTCTGTAATTCAGTCTTTGAAAGTCGTGGACATAGAACTTATCTGACTCATGCCATCCTTCTGAGTTCATGAGCCTTAACTTGACCTTGAATCCTCAGTCCTGTTTTAAGTGTGACATTTTCAGCAAGAGAGCTAGATTATCCAGTTTCAGTGAAGATCAAACAAAAAATTCAGATGAAGCTCTTTGCCATATTTTCCACCCCCACTGCATTTTTTTAAATGCAATTATTTCTTCCACAGTATTAGCTTGTTCTAAGAATCCAGCAGGGAAAAATCTTTAACACCCCTTCATATATTACAGCTTTCCATAAATAGACACTTTGTATAGTTAGCAAGGAGAATAGAGACAAAAATAAAAGCTTCCCATACATAGAATAAACTGTCATTAAGCCTTCTGTTGTGTGTTTTAAGCTAAGAGCCAAGTTGAATGTTTGCTTTCTGAAGCCAACACACAAAACAGACGTCCCATCTGGCTGCTTTTGTACAGCTGAAGATTAACTCGCCAGCCCATCAGCCCATCTGCCATTAACAGCAGTAGTTGAATATTCCTTGACACCTGGTAATGTCAAAGTCCCCAAAGTCATGCACTCGACGGGAATGCTTATTTTCCGAAAGGGAAAGTGTCTCTGAGCTTTGGCAAGATGTCATAAGCCCTCCTTGTAGCAGCACCAAATGACAGAAAACCTAGCGCAAAGACAAGATTTCGGCTGGTTATAGTTTGACACAGAACGCTGAATTAAACCACACCAGGAACATAACATGCAAGGATAACCCCTGATTGCAATCTGTTGAAACCTCTACCGGGATCGTAATTAATACTGATGAATTAAAAAATGGACATCATATTTGAATATGGTTTTCAAATGATCTTATGGATGACATACTGTACATTTGCCGATAGCTATTTGTGATTTTGATTTCAAAGGAGAAGTAGACAAAACCAAGAAGTTAAAATGCCAACTCATGGTATTAATCATCACCCAGTGAATTTTAAGTGCTGCCACACAGAACTTGTCAACTTTATATGTTGTAACAACGTTTGTAAAGTAATGGTGATATGGGACTATTATGAATGTCTCTGTAAAACAAACACTTCAGGAGCACATGTTCTGTTGTTTCTATGTGTCAAGAGGCACCGGTGCATAGTTTCTCCGAGTAGGAGGTTGTCCGATATCGACCCTCGAGTACAGCAGATGAGACGGCATGACATCATGCCATGGGAAAGGCCCCCTGATTGTTGGGTATCTCTAGATTGGCTAAGTATGCAAGATATCTACTGGCTTTGTTGCTGATAAAGGATGAGGTGCAAGCCAGATCTGATTGGCGCTCTGTGTCTATTATAACATTGTTTCACGAGAACTTTGGCTTGGTCATATCCTATGCTGAGCAGCAGCCCTGGAGAGCTGTAGGTATAAAGTAGCATTCTTTTGTCTTGAAGTATTCTAGGATGGCTATAGAGCTCCTTTGTGCAATCTCAGCCACATGGTTCCCATGAGCTTTTTTACTGAAGAGTGGAGCAGTGAGTTTCAACCTTTTTTGAGCTGCGGCACATTTTTTACAAAATCCTGGGGCACACCACCAACCAAAATAACACAAAATGACACCCTAACGGTCATTTTACTAACTGTCACCCTCCCAACTCTTGACGCCGCTGCTTCCGCCAAACCACCTCCCGCCGTCCCGTCCCCCTGGGAGGCCCACGTGCAGGAGGCCCGTCACCGTCCCATGGGGGAGGGCTGCGCTGAGTGGCCGAAGAGCACGAGGGCTCGGCTGAGCAGGATGAATAGGAATTGAGCACACGGGGTGGCTCCGAGCCTTGGAACAAACTGCAGTGGAGGCCCGCAGCCGTCGCCACCCCCAGCTCTCCTTCCAGAAAGGGTTCAGCCCCACCCCCCAGGAGTGCCCCCCGCATGTTGCTTCAGCTTTCCTGTTGTCGCCTTGGGGCCAGATCGGGAAGGAACCAAGCTGGGTTGTAGAGCTGTGCATCCTGGCCTCTGCTCTGCTCTGCAGCGAACCCGGAGCCCAGCCAGGAGAGGCCAGGAGATGAAGGGTTGCTTCCCTTCCCCGGTGCAGAGGGGCTAGAGGGCAGAAAGCTCGCCTCGAGCCTCTGGGATCGGGGTTGGACGGGGGCAGCTCCCGCTGACTTCTCCTCCCTCTCCTCCTCCTTGCTGCCAGAGGGGAGGAGGGCAGAAGAGCGCCCAGGAGCCAGGAAGCAGGAGGAGCCGCAGCCCGGCCAGGTAGCCTTTGGCGCGCAGAGGGTGGGAAGGAAGGATGGGAAGGAGAGAGGAGGGAGGGAGGAAAGTTCTGGACGACGAGGGCTCTTCCTGACTGCAGCCAGGTTGGCTGGCATTGCTGCTTCGGCCAGGAAAGCCTCATTTCCGCTGCCTGAAGTTTCCTGCTAGGCCAGTGGTTCTCAACCTGTGGGTCCCCAGATGTTTTGGCCTTCAACTCCCAGAAATCCAAACAGCAGGTAAAGTGGCTGAGAATTCTGGGAGTTGTACGCCCAAACACCTGGGGATCCACAGGTTGAGAACCACTGTGCTAGGCTCTCTCTCTCTCTCTCTCTCCACTGTAATTTCCCACGGCACACCTGATGATTTCTCACGGCACACTAGTGTTCCGTGGCACACTGGTTGAAAATCACTGGAGTGGAGGACTACTCCCAGATATTTGAAACATGGGACCTTCTCAATTTTATGTCCATCTATGCTCCAGGAGTGACTCTTGAATCTTTTGGCAAATATGATTTTGGTGTTTGGTAATTGATTTGTAACTGATCTGCATTGCAGTATTGTATTAATGCCCTCAATGCTCTTGTTTCGGCCAATAGGTGTTTTTGAAAGTAGTGCCGCAGCATTTGCTAAAAATTAATGTGAGATATGTCTTCTTACACTTATTTTATTTTATTTTTTGTGGGAGTGGGTTGAGAAGATGATCCACCAGGAAGTTGATGTAAAAGTTGACAAGTAGTGGGACCAGGATGCAACCTTGCTTGATACCTTTCTCTGTTCTTACTGCATTAGTGAGGTGGCCCTGGGGAGTTACATCTTATTCTGAGCAAGGTCCCTTCATGGAGTAGGCGGATTAGGAATAGCAGTCATCAATCAGTTGAGGAAGTCTCCAGTTTTTCCCATAGCTTAATTCGGGAAATGTAGTCAAAAGCTGCTTTAAAGTTTATGAAGGTGACATAGAGCAGGGCTGTCCAACTGGCGGCCCGGGGGCCGTATATGGCCCCCAGCCCCTTCCCTATGGCCCCCTAAGCTTTTAATAAAAGTAAAAATTGAAAAATAAAAAAAAATAATTTTTAAAAAATACATACTTCGGGTTGAGCAAGTATCGCGAGAATCATAATCCACAGGGATTTCGCTGTCAACGCGAGATCATGCCGGCGTTGACAGCGAAAATCCCGTGTGGATTGCGTATTCTTGCGATACTCTTCGGCTACTCTACTACTGGATCGCTGAGGCCCACAGACGTGATTAGGACCTTCTTCGACTCAGTCGGTCGTCGCCTCTCTCGTTGTCCGGGTACTCCTGGATCCTGCGCGTTTGGAAAAGGTAGGCCGAAGTTGGGGGCTCCTCAGGGGCTCCTCATTCCCTCCCCCATCTCCCCTCATGTATTAAATATAAAATTAAATATATTTAAAGATGAAATAAGGGGAGATGGGATACATTAAAATAAGGGGAGAGGTGAGGATGGAATTAAATATATTTAATATTAAATAAAAATAAGGGGAGAGGGGAGGATGGAATTAAATATATTTAATATTAAATAAAAATAAGGGGAGAGGGGAGGATGGAATTAAATATATTTAATATTAAATAAAAATAAGGGAGAGAGAGGATGGAATTAAATATATTTAATATTAAATAAAAATAAGGGGAGAGGGAGGATGGAATTAAATATATTTAATATTAAATAAAAATAAGGGGAGGGAGGATGGAATTAAATATATTTAATATTAAATTAAAATAAGGGAAGAGGGGAGGATGGAATTAAATATATTTAATATTAAATTAAAATAAGGGGAGAGGGCGCCGGGCAGAGGGCGGAGCCGGGGGCAGAGCCCAGGGCGGGGGCGGAGCCGGGAGCAGGGGCAGACCCTACGGCCCCCCAGGTCATCAGTGACCGGAATTCAGGCCCCTGGGCTGGTAGAAGTTGGAAAGCCCTGACATAGAGCAAAGATCTGTTATGGGAAGAGTATTTTTCTGTTAGATGTTATAATACTAGTCACTGGTCTATGGTGGATCGGCCTTCCCTAAGGCCAGCTTGCTCCTTGGCAAGTATGTTTTCCTGGTATAGCTTGAAGTTTCCATTGTACATGTCTTGCGTATAATTTGCTAATTGTATTGAGGAGGCTAATTGGGCTGTAATTTGCAGGGTCATCCATTTTCCATTTCTTTTTATAAATGGGGACAATGATTTCAAGACTTCAATCCTTGGGGAGTTGGCCATATTTGTTGATACATATGAACAATGAGGCTAAAACGGTGGTCCAGAAATCCAAATTGTTCTTAATGACTTCTGATAGAATTAGATCTTCTCCTGGGGACTTTCCTGATCTTAATTGAGCAACCAGGTTCTTGATCTCTGTCGCCAGTGGCCACAATGGAAGATTTTCTATATCTGGGTTAGAGCGGTCACATCTAGCGGCGGTGTCCATATATAAGTCCTGGAAATATGCCTCCCAGGTCCCTGCGGGGATGTGAGAGTTCACAATGGGTCAATCATAAGTTTGGGCGATGGATGTAATATGCCAGAAGGTGGCTGAGCCTTTGGATCTGACTGCTTGAATGAGCTGTGCTCAGTTGTTTTTCATGGCTTCCCTTTTCTTGCAAGACAACAGTTGCTTATAGCAGTGTTTCCCAACCAGTGTGCCGTGAGCGATCATCAGGTGTGCCGTGGGAAATTGGAACCTCCAATACCCTTTCTTCCCCCTCCTGCTGAACACTTTTTCTTCTCCACTCGGGCTCCCTTCTTCCCAGCCTTGCTCTGCTTGCTTTGCCTCGCTTTGCTCACGCTGCCACTTCTGCGGGAGGGGGCAGGGAGGAAGATGTGACCTGTGCGGGCGCTACTGCGCAGACTCTCCCCACGTCTTCCTCTCTCCCCTCCACAGTGCTCTCTGGATATAGGTGAACTACAACTCCAAAACTCAAGGTCAATGCCCACCAAACTCTTATAGTATTTTCTATTGGTTATGGGAGTTCTGTGTGGAAAGTTTGATTCCATTCCATCATTGGTGGAATTCAGAATGCTCTTTGATTGAGGGTGAACTATAACTCCCAGCTGTTTAGCAAGGCCTTTACATCAATATAGATGCATTATTGCCAATTTTTGAATGCTTATAGATATATTATAGATATATTATATCAATTCAAATGTATTGATGTATTATTGCCAATTTTTGAATGCTTATAGATATATTATATCAATTCAAATATCTTTCATGTGTTTGAGACCTTATGTGTTTGCATAGTTGTTACTCTGCATAGTGTCACTGTTAGTTGCATTTTCTGCCATTCCTGCCAGGATATCTATGTTGTGTTCATCGAAACAGGCCCAGGTTTCACACTGAGTGTATAAATACATTAAAAAATATATTAACTATATGTATTACTGTGTTAGAGTGTCATTTTGTGTCATTTTGGTTGGTGGTGTGCCCCAGGATTTTGTAAATGTAAAAAGTGTGCCGCGGCTCAAAAAAGGTTGAAAAACACTGCATTAAAACATTTGAACATATAAAACAATGCCTTCACTGTTAACCATGATATCCAAAGTCATAGTCTGGGCCATTCCAATTGTCATTGCACATAATTCCCTATTTATCTATTGCAAAAGATCTTCAAAGACTTCCCACATTTTATTGTGTTAAAAACTGGTATTGAAATTGATTTAACTTGTAGTGTCACCATTTAGTATACTCAAGATGGTCAAAGCTGTGAAGGCACCAAGTAGCTTTTTTGGGACACAGAATTGAATGGACAAAAAAAAACCCAGTACTTTTTGATTATATAACTCTTCATCTACCTGGGTCATTTTTTGATCAAAGCATCACATGCAGCAAGTGCAGTTGTGAGTCTTCTTGAATAAGCCTCGGTCAGCTTTGCACATCCAAATCTTGTAAATTTTGTCTGTTCTTTTTGGCCAAATTCCTCCAGCTATATCAACTTGGATGGGACCACTGGTTCACGTCTTGCCACATATTTTCTTTTTTACTTAACTTTTTGTGAGATTTTCACAGCACATCAAAACAACAACATAGAGATTAAAATAGAAAAACAAAAAGAGATCTAATACAATATAAACCCCATAAAATATTCCCAGAAGTAAATAAATGTGCAATGCCCACCTGTTTTAAATAATACACACGTTAAAGGTTTTTGAAATCTACACATCTTTTATAATAGTAAATTTAATTACCAATGAACTTTAGTGCCTCCAGTCTCCAATTGAGATTGTAAAATCCACTAGATTGAAGGGGCATAATCTTTCTAGGACTATTAGTGCA
This sequence comes from Anolis apletophallus, assembly GCA_030556195.1. Classification (NCBI taxonomy): domain Eukaryota; kingdom Metazoa; phylum Chordata; class Lepidosauria; order Squamata; family Anolidae; genus Anolis; species Anolis apletophallus. The sequence continues at coordinate 148,377,228 of JARBWK010000006.1, forward strand.
TTTCTTCTCCTAACTAACTAACTAATTTTATTATTTATGAGTCGCCCTCCACAAATGTGCTCCGGGCGACTTGCACAGCTAGGCATCTACAATACTAAAATATTAAAATTTTAAAAATATTAAAATGTTAAAATATGGGAATAGACAGGTTCCAGGTCACTGATTGTCACTCATGCATATGCTCTTCTAAATAGCCATGTCTTAAGTGCCGCCACAAATGAAGGCAGGTCGAAGATGGCTCTTTGGTCTGGCGGCAGAGAGTTCCACAGGACAGGGGCCACAACGGAAAAAGGTCTCTGTCTCGTGGACTCCAAATGAGCCTCTCTCAGACCCGGGACACAGAGAAGGTTCTCGTAGGCTGGCCGTCGTGCTCTCGGATGGATAGATGGTATCAGACGGTCTTTTAGGTAGGACCCTGGCCCCGCAAGGCCTTAAGTGTCAGGGTCAGGGCCTTATAAAGGACTCTGTACTCGACCGGCAGCCAGTGTAAATGCTGTTATGTGACACCTCATAGGTGTTTGTGACACCTCATAGGCGTTATGTGACACCTCATAGGTGTTTTCGTGAGGAGCCTGGCGGCAGCATTCTCTTCAATCTGGGGCTTGCGAGTTACTGACCGAGGTAGACCCACGTATAAAGCGTTGCAATAGTCCAGCCTTGATGTAACTGTGGCATGAATCACCGTGGCCAGTGCCTCCGTTGGTAGATAGGGCCCCAGTTGCCTCACTTGACGTAGGTGGAAGAAGGCCCTTTTGCTCGTGAGAGCGATCTGGGCCTCCATCGTCATTATAGAGTCCAGGATGACACCGAGGCTCTTCACAGTGGAAGATGGAGTCAGCGGTTCCCCTTCGAAGGGTGGCAGTGGATTGACTAGTTCTGATGGGCGGCCCGGCCATAGAATTTCAGTCTTTGCTGGATTTACTTTCAGTTTGTGGGCCCGCAGCCATCTCGTCACTGCTCCCAGGCACTGGGCAAAGTTGTCAGGCACCGAGGTTGCTCCAGGTTCCAACTTTAGGAGGAGCTGAGTATCGTCGGCATACTGGTAACATAAGAACATAAGAACATAAGAAGAGCCATGCTGAATCGGACCTCAGCCCATCTAGTCCAGCATTCTGTATCACACAGTGACCCACCAGTTGTACACGGGGATCTTGAGCAGAAGGGAGGGCAAAACCCTGACCTGCTCCCGACCCCCCACAACCAGTACCCAGGGAAATCCTGCCTACCTCAACCAACTCCAAGGTGGCACTTGAATGTCCTTTTCAGTAACATTCCAGCCCAAAGCTCCGGACTAGTCCAGCATAAGATTTCCCAGTAGATTGGCCATATAACTGAAGTTGATAGAGTAGTATCTTGCAAAGACATCGAGTCTTACATAACTTTTCCAGAGTTTTCTTATTAAACTTTGAGCACCTGATGCAATAAAGGTATTGTGGCAAATGTGCTGGCACATAGCAATGTAGAAATTAGTGGTGGGCCACTTCAGACTTCAATATAGTGATTTTTATGTACACATGGACTACGGTGTTGTCCTGTATTAGTCTATCAATGTTACGCACATGGAGCTGAGGTTTGAAGGCTCCTTGTTTTGTATTCCTCCTTTTGGCAAATTTCTCGAGAAGGAATGTTGATGAGATAGACTGTGTTTGGACAGTCCCCGCTCCTCTTGACACAATATAAAGCTTCACATAATAAATAAATACTATGCAGAGATGAGCCAAGATATGGTTGTATTCACTATGAATTGTGGTTGATAACTGAATGGGAGTCTGGGAGTGATCCTGGATTAATCGCTGAGTCTGGAGACCCAGGTCTCAGCGGTGGCCGGGAGAGCTTTTGCACAGTTAAAGCTTGTGCGCCAGCTGTGCCCATACCTTGGGAAGTCTGACTTGGCCACAGTGGTCCATGCTCTGGTTACATCCCGAATAGACTACTGCAATGCTCTCTATGTGGGGTTGCCTCTGAAGACTGCTCGGAAGCTGCAATTAGTCCAACGTTCGGCAAGGTTCATTCTGATGAGATGGTTGGTCTCTCATCTATGGCTACTTTAACATTTCCCCTGAATACAAATGTGGAGGGGAAATAATAACAAACAACTCTCAAAATTTGATTATTTTCTTAATATGTTTTATTTAATTATATATAAAATCAGCTTCTACAAAAACAATAAATTGTCTGCATTTAACATTACGATAATAAGTCCTTGAGCCGAATCTGAATTCCTACAACTGTGATGATGTCTTCTTTGGCTCCCATAAGTGACTATAATGTTTTAAAAAGAAACCGGTTTGGTTACCCTCAAGACCAAGCCCTTAAACCCCTGGTAACAACCCTTCTGACCAAGGAGAGAAAAAGAAGGGGCAATTGATACTTCTGTTGAGAACACACAAGTAGCCATTTTATAGTGTATTCCAGTTCTAGCAAACTTTTAGTCTCTCGGCATTACTTTGTGAACGAAGATTCTTAGGAAGGACTCATCCCACGCTTTTTACAAGCGCGTTGATGACTAAAAAGGCAATCTGAGATAGGCAAGTTCGGTTGCAGAAAGCACAGCAGAAAGTCTCCTTGGGTGATGTTGTTTTCAAGTTGCGGTTCTTTCTGCGTTGTCGTTTCTCTTCGAGACCCGTTCGGCGTGTCTTCTCGAAAGAGGCCGCAGCATTGTGGATAGTGCGTCTCCATGCCTCCCGATGTGAGGCCAGGGTGGACCATTGTTGGTGATCAATCTGGCCGAGCCTGAGATGTTGTTTCAGGGAGTCCTTATATCTCTTTTTTGGGGCGCCTCTCTTGCGCTGACCCGTGGCGAGTAGTATCTTTTCGTAACTCTTTAAATAATACGGGTTGCACTTGGAAAGGACTGGTAGCCAGTGAAGTTGTTTCAGCAAGGGATTTATGTGTTTCATAATTCATGGTCACTGAGGTTTCCAAACAGTTTCCAAAGGCTGAAATTGAAGATACATGGGTATAGCCAGGCCTTCCCTCACTGTTACCAATATGATTTAATGGACTCTTTGTTGGCCGTTTAATGATGATGATGATGGTGATGATGATGACAAATCTTTATATCCTGCTTTTCTCCCTAAATGGGACCTAAAGCAGCTTACAACATTATATAAATGACCATACAGAACAATATGCATATGTAAAATAATAACCTATTAAAATTACGATAAGAAACAAACATTTAAAAACATTTGTCTAACACAATTATTGCAGGCAACTCAACAAGACAGATGGTAAACATTAGCACGACTCAATAAAAGTTAGCCTTCCTGTCATTACAGCTAAGTGTCTTCATCAAAGGCAATTAATATATTTTATAGAAATGTAAAGTCTGAGGGGAAGAGGAGGAAATTTTGGGGGAAATATCCCGTGCTTTCCCCCCCCCCTGAAAACAATTTTTCCTCCAGAAAAAAAAATGAATATGGATCATTTCCTTTTAAAATGAACAAAATGTCTAAGAGAAACTGTTCATGTATTTCAGGGCTGTCCAACTTCTACCGGCCCAGGGGCCTGAATTCCGCTCACTGATGACCTGGGGGGCCGAAGGGTCTGCCCCCCGCCCCCGGCTCCGCCCTGGCTCCGCCCCACCCCCAGCTCCACCCCACCCTCGGCTCCACCTCCGCCCCACCCCCACCCCTCCCCTGGCTCCAATTTACTTACAATTCATAAGAGGCATCCATACAATCAAATATAATCTTTTACTAAGGGGAAATACAGGGAGGGAATACATAAGGGGCATCCATACACAATTCCATAATAATAACATAAAGATTAGCCTACCTTCCCAAGAGGCGACGACCGACCTAGGCAGCAGCCGAGAAGGTCCAAATCGCGTCTGCGTGGGCCGCAGGGATTAAGTAGCTGAGATTTCGGCAACAGGAGGAGCGCGAGACTACGGAAGCCACATGGGATTTCGCTCTCAACGCAGGCGTGATCTCGCGTTGAGAGAGAAATCCCGTGTGGCTTCCGTAGTCTCACGATACTTGCTCCGGAATCCCGAAGTGGGTAATTTTTTTAAATATTATTATTTAATTTATTTTTTATTTTTATTTTTATTAAAAAGCTTAGGGGGCCACAGGGAAGGGGCTGGGGGGCCATATACGGCCCCCGGGCCGCCAGTTGGACAGCCCTGATGTATTTAAATGATTTCTAAAAATTATGTAAGAGAAAGGCATTTATGTAAACATGCAATATCAGATCATTAGCATTCCTGGGGCCTCGGTTTCCCTTTCTCAGTTCTGCGTGATGCCGTGAATTACTGTTGGAGACAAAGTAATTTTCTCTGTTTCGCTAATGTTGATAGTTTCTTCTATTTTTATAGGGGTTCTTTTACTTTTATAGGGACACTTTTACTCAAACTGACAAGGCCACAGATATATAAACCCCACTTGCTTAGTTTCCAAAAGACCAAATAGCTGCAGCGTATTTTCCACCCAGGTTATTGATCCATAACTAAGCCAATCCTCATTTTAGGATGGATTTTTTTGGTCAAATTTGTCTCAGCTTAAAACATTATGTATGACAGGTCATGGTTTTTCAGGATGAATTGTTCTATTTCTTATTTGGCTTTTTTTTTGTCACGGTAAATACTTTTCAACAGCCTTTGACAAGGTATATTGTTTTCAGTTTGCGATCTTGCGTGTCATTGTTCGAAGTCTGTCAATGTAACGAAAACTCGGCACAGCAAAGGGAAACCCCTACCAAACTAAAACAGGAAGCATAACTGCTGAAGATAGCTAGAAATAGAATAAGCATCCTTGTGCTACAAATAGCTATTAATGCTTTCATTCTCTAGAAGTGAGCTATTTATTTTGTTTCTGTTCTTTTAAAAAAAAAAAAAAGAAAACAACTTCCATTCAATGTTGTTTTTAAGGCCCGTATTGTCAGTGCTTCTCTGTTTTACTTTGTGTTATTAAAAATAACTTCAATGTTGCAGCTCCCTGTTGTATTTCCCTCATTCAATCGTAACGTTTGAAGGAGTAACCCTCACCCAATTTAAGAGCCCATTTAAGTACCCAGCTGCATTTACGGCTGGAGCCAGGAGTCACCTCAATACCAGACAATTTCACTTTATGTCTTGAGGCTGTATCGAAAGGGCTGCATGCCAGTAGGTTGAAGGTGAATCCTACTAAGACTGAGATTTTGTGGCCTGGCCGCCCGCCTGGAGTGGCACCCTCCCTGCTCAGCTTCGATGGTGCCCCCCCCTTCATCCATCTTCCACTGTTAAGAGCTTGGTTGTCGTCCGGGGCGGTCCTACCGGTAGGCAAAGGACACTGCTGCGTGGGGCGGTAACGGGGCATTCCCCGCTGCAGACAGTCCGGCCGATGCGCCATCTGGGCTACGCTGCACCGTAGCAAACCTGCCGAATAGGGAGTGCTGTGTTTACAGGCTTCTGCGCCTGTGCACAGGAGCTTCTGGGCATGCGCGATGGGGGGGGGGCGTGCCGAATAGGGAGTGCTGTGTTTACAGGCTTCTGCGCCTGTGCACAGGAGCTTCTGGGCATGCGCGATGGGGGGGGGGGGGCGTGCCGAATAGGGAGTGCTGTGTTTACAGGCTTTGCGCCTGTGCACAGGAGCTTCTGGGCATGCGCGATGGGGGCGGGCGTGCCCAGGAGTGCTGTGTTTACAGGCATCTGCGCCTGCGCACAGGAGCTTGTGGGCATGGGGGGCGGGCGTGCCGAATAGGGAGTGCTGTGTTTACAGGCTTCTGCGCCTGCGCACAGGAGCTTCTGGGCATGCGCGGGGGGGGGCGTGCTGAATAGGGAGTGCTGTGTTTACAGGCTTCTGCGCCTGCGCACAGAAGCTTCTGGGCATGCGCGGAGGGGGGCACACGTGCCAAATAGGAAGTGCTGTGTTTACAGGCTTCTGCGCCTGCGCACAGGAGCTTCTGGGCATGCGTGGAGGGGGGGGGGGCGCCAAAATAATGTTCACTTACCATTTAAAATTACCTTAGACCGCCCCTGGGTGTCGTCCTGGATTCACAGTTGACTATGGAGGCCCAGATCGCTAATGTTAGTAAGCAGGCCCTTTTCCATCTCCGGCAGGCGAGACAGCTGGCACCTTACCTTTCAGAGGAAGCCTTGGTTACAATCATCCATGCAATGGTTACATCCAGACTGGATTATTGTAACGCCTTGTATGTTGGCCTTCCCCTGTCGACTACTCGGAGGATCCGCATTATTCAGAATGTGGCTGCCAGGCTACTTGCAAAAACTACTTTGAGATGCCACATAACTCCAACTCTGTTACATTTGCACTGGCTTCCAACGGAATTCCGGGCCTTGTTTAAGTTGTTGGTTCTGACCTTTAAGGCGCTTTATGGTCAGGGGCCAGCATATCTCAGAGACCGCCTCTCCTCTCTTTGCCGCCAGTGGTCGCCACGACTCCTCCAACTAAACTTACTGTATGTTCCAGGCCCCAGGGAAGTACGTCTCGAGACCACAAGACGTAGGGCCTTCTCCATCGCTGCCCCTGTCTTGTGGAACGCCTTGCCTCCCCACTTGAGGGCCATGCATGACCTGCAACCCTTTGCTCAGGCACTCAAGACCTGGCACTCAAGGAATGGATGTTTAAAATAGAAGAGATAAAAGATATGGACAAGTTAACGTATGCTCTAAAGATATCGTATGGTAGACCAATAAAGAACACGAATTGGGATCTATATGAAGAGTTTAGAACAAACTGCTTAAAAAACGATTAAGACTGTATAACTGACTCAGAATAAACAAACAAACAAACAAATATGTGTATGTATATATATGTATGTATATATATATATGTGTATGTGTATATATATATATATATATATATATAAAGAAGAGAAGCCCGTAACTGAAGAAAAGGAAGGACTAAATGAAAGGACAAATAACGTCCGAGGGATAGCTCGGAAGTCAGAGACCCCTTAACCCCACCCACACTTCCCTAACCACCCACTCCAACCCCTCCCCCATCCAATACCCTCTCCCCTATTCCCCATTTCCCTTCCCCAATCCTGTTCTTTCCCTCCCCCCAGATCCCTTAGTTAGTGACTTTTATGTATGAAAAAAAGGTTAATAAAATGATTATATATATATAAAAAAAGACCTGGCTTTTTAGCAGAGCTTTTAATGTCTAATGAAGTCTATTTGGTATTGTGTATTTTTTAATGCAATTGTTTTATGTAAATCACTTGGAGCATTTTAATGGAGGGCAATTAACAAGTGAGAAACTGATGATGATGATTTACACACAGTTCTAAACCATGTTAAGGTGTTAGGAGTTTAAGCTAAAGCAACCCCTCACTACACACACACCAATCGCTTTACTCCATGAGGATATTAGAATATTCCACTTCATTATTATTATTATTATTAGGAACTTGTCATGCCATATGAACTTGAACTCAAAATTATGGTCAGTAGAAACCAGAACTCTACTGATAACGAGTGTTAAGCAATGTGTTAGTTTTTGCAGTAATTAGAAAGCAATGATGTTAATCCCCATCTTTATTCATATCACTAACACAAGTGTTGAAGTTGGGGGCAGTGAATAGTTTAATTAGGGCTTTGGAAGAATAATTGGTGTTACTTCCCAAACTCATCTTGGAGGCATGTTTGACAATAAAAAAGTAAAATATTTTGGGGAGGGAGAGAGCAAAAAACAACTAACAATGGATGAGTGAATAAGTTAGTAGCGTTTCCCCTGACATTAAGTCCAGTCATGTCTGACTCTTGGGGTTGGTGCTCATCTCCATTTCTAAGCCGAAGAGCCGGCGTTGTCCGTGGACACCTCCAAGGTCATGTGGCCAGCATGACTGCATGGAGCGCCATTACCTCCCCCCCCCCAGAGCGGTACCTATTGATCTACTCACATTTGCATGTTTTTGAATGGCTAGGTTGGCAGAAGCTGGGCCTAACAGCCGCTCCCCAGATTCGAACCTGCAACCTTTTGGTAAGCAAGTTCAGCAGCTCAGTGGTTTAACCCACTGCACCACCGGGTTGAGTGAATAGCACATGGTTAATGTGTTTTTCACTCTCCTCAGCACAAACATTAATATGATATTAAAACAGATACATAATGACTAAAACAATGTTTCCTATTTTATATTTTCATTCTAAGCTTTGATGGGAAGAAAATTCATGTTTGTAGAGTGTCATCTGAAGTTGGATTAAGACTCACTAACTAAAATAATGCAACCAATCCTGACTATGACCAGCATTTGCGCAATTAAAACTTGTGTGCCAGCTGCGCCCGTACCTTGGAAAGTCTGACTTAGCCATGGTAGTTCATGCTCTGGTTACATTCCATATAGACTACTGCAATGCGCTCTATGTGGGATTGCCTCTGAAGACTGTCTGGAAGCTTCAAATGGTCCAACGGACGGCAGCCAAGTTACTAACAGGAGCAGCACTCAGGCAGCATACAACTCCTCTGTTGCGCCATCTCTACTAGCTGCCAGTTTTCTACCAGGCACAATTCAAAGTGATGACTTTAGCCTATAAAGCCCTAAACTTACCTGTCCGAAAGCATCTCCCCCTTTGAACCGGCTAGGATGTTAAAATCGTCTGCGGAGGCCCTGCTCTCGATCCCGTCAGTGTCATAAATACGTTTGGCAGAGACAAGAGACAGGGCGTTCTCAGTGGTGGCCCCTCGGCTATGGAACGCCCTTCCTAGGGCCATTAGATCAGCTCCCTCTCTTTTAACATTCCGGAAAAGTGTCAAGACCTGGCTGTTTGAGCAAGCGTTTGGAAAGGCAGTGTAACAGACATATGAATTTGGAACAATTGGATGATTAGAGTGGACTTTGTTTTTAACTAGGAGACGTAAATGATCTGTTTTATTGACCTTGTTATGGTTTTATATTATATGTTCATGTTTTAAATGCTTTAAATGTTTTATGATGTTGTTGGGCATTGAATTGTTGCCTCTGTAAACTGCCTGGAGTCGCCCGTGGGCTGAGAAAGGCGGTATACACATATAGTAAATAAATAATATTTAAAGTATTCTCAATATTGTACTATAGAGCAGTGTTATTCAACCTTTTTTGAGCCGTGGCACATTTTTTTACATTTACAAAATCCTGGGGCACACCACCAACCAAAATGACACAAAATGACACTCTAACACAGTGATACATATAGTTAATATGTTTTAAAATGTATTTATACACTCAGTGTGAAACCTGGGCCTGTTTCGTTGAACACAACATAGATATCCTGGCAGGAATGGCAGAAAGACACACACGAAGGTCTTGCTCAATTTATAGTTAATACACAATCAAAGAGCATCCTGAACTCTTGCAACAATGGAATTGAACCAAACTTGGCATATTGAACTCTTATTACCAACAGAAAGTACTGAAAGGGTTTGCTTGGGAATTGACCTTGAGTTTGGAAGTTGTAGTTCACCTACACCCAGAGAGCACTGTGGACTCAAACAATGTTATGTTATGTTGTTGTTTGTTTTCTATCCAGAATCACAATGTTGGAAGGAGGCTCACCACTTTAAGGTCCCTAAAACAGGCATGGGAAAACTTCGGCCCTCTGGGTGCTTTGGACTCCAACGCCCACCATTCCTAACAGCCTGAGGCCCTTTCCTGCTTAAATGGCTGAGAGGGGGAAAGGAAAAGAGCCTGAGGCTGCTAGGAATGGTGGGAGTTGGAGTCCAAAACACCGGGAAGGTCCAAGTTTGCCCATGCCAGCTTTCGACAGAGACCTCTTCCTCCCCCTTGCCCTTCGCGCCCTTTCTTCTCCCTCCTGCCGAACACTTAATTTTTCATCTACACTGCCGCTTTTGATCCGAGGGGGCAGCGTGAGCGTGTTCAGGAGGGGAGGGGGGAGGGAGGAAGACGTGACCCGTGTGGGCGCTACTGCGCAGACTCGCCCCAGAGCAAAGCGAGGTAAAGCGAGCAGAGCGAGGCTGGGAAGAAGGGAACCCGAGTGGAGAAGAAAAAATGTTCGGCAGGAGGGGGAAGAAAGGGTATTAGAGGCTCCAATTTCCCACGGCACACCTGATGATCGCTCACGGCACACTAGTGTGCCACGGCACACTGGTTGGGAAACACTGCTATAGAGAAAAGAGGGAGAGCATTTGGCCCAAGGCTTGCCTAGGCTCATTATTATAATAATGATGGTTTAGCTTTATAGCAGAACCAGCCCTTGCATGTGCTCCTAAAAACCATAACAGAACATTAAAAACTCATAATATGATTTTATTGCTTGATCTCCAGACCTCAAAGCTGGAGTGAAGGTTGTAAAAAAGGAAAAGAGGAAGAAGGGAAAGAGGAGGAAACAGTAATAGCTGCTGTGGTTGGAAGTAAACTGATTGTTAATGACCTTTGGGGGGGGGGGGTAAGTAAAACCCCAGTCTTGAATGTTCCACATGTAATAAGGGCTCTTGGGTAACTTTAAAAGCATTGCATATTTTTCAGATTGATTTCAGGGGCTCATAAACCGAGAGTATTCTAGAAAATTCTTTCAATAATAAATGAGGAGCAAACACTGCATAGCTTTGCCATGGCAATGTGTTCCCTCACTGCAAAGAATCAATGTAGATACATGCCCATGGTGCCCATTAAGAACAGGAATAATTGAGGGTGTTACGCAATGAGATTGTATGAGCCAGGGCCATAGCCAGGATTTTGATTCGGGGAGGGCTGAGTTTGATTCGGGAGGGGCTGAGTCTGAGTAAGAGGGGGACTACCCTACCAAACCTTTTGTATTGTTATCCCAATAACCCCATGAATGTGGGATATAATGAGCATGGTGATCGGATCATGATATTTATTTATTTATTTGTCACGTTTCTATACCGCCCCTCTCAGCCCGAATGCGACTCGGGACGGTTTACACAGGCAGTCTCTGCCCTCAATACAACACAGCAACAAGTCAACCCCCCAGGAAAAAAACATATAATAACAATTTAACAATTAAAAACATACAATTGCATCATGTTGAAATCAGTTTCCATCACATCGTCGTCATTCCTTATATCCAATTAAGCCTTATATTTCATCAACAAATGCCTGCTCAAATAGCCAGGTCTTGACTTTCTTGCGAAACGTCAGGAGGGAGGGGGCCGATCTGATGTCTTTAGGGAGGGCGTTCCAAAGCCGAGGAGCCACCAGTGAAAAGGCCATGTCCCTTGTCCCCGCCAGTCGCGCCTGCGAAGAAGGCGGGACCGAGAGCAGGGCCTCTCCAGATTATCTTAAACATCTCGATGGTTCATAGGGAGAGATGCATTCGGACAGGTAAGTTGGACCCGAACCGTTTAGGGCTTTAAAGGCTAAAGCCAGCACTTTGAATTGTGCCCGGTAGCAAACTGGCAGCCAGTGGAGCTGGCACGACAGAGGAGTTGTACGCTCTCTGAATGGCGCTCCTGTTATCAACCCGGCTGCTGTCCGTTGGACTAGTTGCAGCTTCCGAACAGTCTTCAAAGGCAACCCCACGTAGAGAGCATTGCAGTAATCTATACGGGATGTAACCAGAGCATGGATCACCGTGGCCAAGTCAGACTTCCCAAGGTACGGGCGCAGCTGGCGCACAAGTTTTAACTGTGCAAATGCTCCCCTGGTCACCGCCGAAACCTGGGGTTCCAGGCTCAGCGATATGAATAAACATAACATTTTAAATAATGTACCAGTAAGGCCTTCTCGCGGACCACCCTGAGAATTTCGGGGGGGGGGGGCTGAAGCCCCCTAAGCCCCTCCCCCTCCCAGCTACATGCCTGGTCACTATGAGCCATCCCTGTTTCCTTAATATTTTCTGTTGAGAAGGGGGAAGTGAGACGGACAGGACATTGCTTGATAGAGTAATTAAAATTGCAGTCCTTCCTCTCCCTGTTTCCGAAGTAGAAAATATACATATACAAGCTCACAAGCTATTACGTCAGTTGTCTTGGAACCCTTTTTTCTTCTTCATTTACTTACAGGGAAGAAAGAGAAGCAACACTCTTGTATGATTTTTTTTTTAATTGAGGAAAAGGAAATAACTCCGTAGAAGCTGCGTCATTTGATAGCTTAAAGAAGGGAGATTGTGTCTTTTGCAACGGCTTGTGCAAGAAAGTTTTCATGCTTGGGTTACCAGGTCAGAAGTAGTTGGCAGTAGCCCAACCTTATCTTTAATGGTAGAATTGTGCTGTCTAAAATCGGAACACTGGGTTTCTTTCTTTCTCTTCCACAATTTATCTTTTTTAAAGAGTGTTAATTGTGTCTGGTTGCATACATGCAGGCATATGTTGCCTTTCTCTGGTTCAGAGTTGCATACCTTAGTGATGTGTACTCTGAATTTCATTTCAAGTATCTGTTCTAGATACTTGATACTTTATTTTATTTATTTACTAGCTTGGGGACCCGGCGGTGCCCGGGTTATTTGAGAAAGGCATTGTGTGCCAAGGTTGGTCTTTGGTACTTCAAGTCCCATCATCCATGGCCCACCCTCCTGTAAACTGTAGAAGGATGGAGATTGGGTCATGGGGGCACAGGGTGCCAAGTGTAGTCTTTTTAGGTCTTTGTTCAGGGCTGCAGTGATCTGTGGGGAATGAAGGCTTTGAAAGTACTACAAATCCCATAATCCATGGAGGTACCTCAAGTCCCACTTTTCTCCATACGGCAGTAGAATGTAGAGTGGGTCATAGGGGCACTGTGTGTCAAGCTTGGTATTGCATCGGGCCTCTGTGTGGCAAGTGTGGTCCTGATCCGTCATTGGTGTGGGCCGCTGTGCTCTAAGCAAGTGAGTTAAAGTACTGCAATTTCCATCATCCTTGGTGCATACTACCTCAAACTGCACCAACATTTAGATTGCATCTTTGGGGGGGGGGGTCTGTGGGCCAAGTTTGGTCTTGTTCTGTCATTGTTGTGGACCTAGTCAGGAAAATGAAGTTGAGGAAGCCTTACTGTCAAATCAGGTTGTGGCCTAGTCTGGAAAATTAAGTAGAGGAAGCCTTACTGTCAAATTAGGTTGTGGCCTAGTCTGGGAACTTAAGTAGAGGAAGCCTTACTGGCAAATCAGGTTGTGGCCTAGTCTGGAAAATCAAGTAGAGGAAGCCTTACTGCCAAATCAGGCTGAGGCCTAGTTTGTTAAATCAGCTGAAGGAAGCCTTTTTTTTAAAGTGCACTCTCTGGCACCTTTGAGATTTTGGATGTTGGGATGTTGGCCATGCAGAGTCCGTTATGCAAATTTTCCCTCAGTGGCAACCAATCTCCTCTGTCTGGTGCCTTAGAGGGTTGGAGTTCTGAGGCTGGCCAGTCAGAGCCATTTATGCAAATAATCCCGGAGTGGCAGCCAATCGAAACGCTGGCACATACTTCTCCCATCGCTCGGCCCACCCACCCACCGGCTGCAAACACTGACTTTTATTATATGTAATAGATTTATTTCCAACATTTCTACTCCGCTCTTCTCAACCCCCGAGGGGGGACTGAGAGCGGCCTAAGAAAAGGCACAATTCGATGCCAACATAATAAATACAATATAAAACCAAAAACATACAGCATTAAAACACATTAAAATACAATTAACATTAACACATCATACACATTCTCTTAAGTTAAAAACAGTATTTCGTCCATAACAGGAGCATTGATCCATATCCATCAACTTGCTGTTACAAATCCAGTCCAAAGTGCTGTATAGTGCTAATGTGCAAACGCCTGGTCCCACAGCCAAGGTTTCACTCTTTTCCTGAATGCCAGGAGGGATGGGGTTGATTGTATGTCACTTGGAAGCGTGTTCCACAGACGGGGAGCCACCACCGAGAAGGCCCTCTCTCTCTTCCCCACCAACCACGTTTGAGAAGTTGGCGGGAGCGAGAGCAAGGCCTCCCCGGCTGATCTTAAATTACGAGGTGGGACGTAGGGGCAGATGCGTTCGGACAAGTAAGCTGGGCCAGAACCGTATAGAGCTTTAAAAGTCAAAACCAGCACTTTGAATTGAGCTCGGAAGTGGACAGGCAGCCAGTGGAGCTGACACAACAGGGGGGTGGTATGCTCTCTGTATGTAGCTCCGATTAGTAATCTGGCTGCCGCCCGTTGGACTGATTGTAATTTCCGAACTGTCTTCAAAGGCAGCCCCACGTAGAGTGCGTTGCAGTAACCTCGCAATTTGAAAACTTTATGTGCCCCCAGTGGCGCAGTGGGTTAAATCATTGAGCTACTGAACTTGCTGACTGACAGGTCGGCGGTTCAGATCCGGGGAGCAAGGATGAGCTCCCGCTGTTAGCCACAGCTTCTGTCAACCTCGCAATTTGAAAACATGCAAATGTGAGTAGATAAAAAGGTACTGCTTTGGCAGGAAGGTAACGGCGCTCCGTGCAGTCATGCCGGCCATATGACCTTGGAGGTGTCTATGGACAACACTGGCTCTTTGACTTAGAAATGGATATGAGTCCAATCGTGTCCAAATACTGGACTTAATGAGCACCACATTAAGTCCAGTCGTTGGACAGGACTGGACTTAATGTCAAGGAAAAACCATTACTTTTTTATCTGTGCTAGATCAGTCATATCCTTTAAAAGGAAATGACTTTTTTGCTTGGGATACATGGAGAGTTTCTAATTATTTATTTATTATTTATTTATTATTTGGAATTGTACTCCGCCACTCCCCGAGGGCTCGGAGCGGCTTACAATCAGGTAAAACACACAGAGGTAAAAGCATACATATTAAACTAGCTTAAAAAAGATTTCTGGCCTAGCAATCAAAGGCTAGCCGGAAAAGGTGAGTCTTGCAGGCCTTGCGGAAGGAGAGAAGGTCCTGCATGGCCCGTACATCGCTAGGAAGAGTGTTCCATATTGACGGCACCACTACAGAAAAGGCTCTGCGCCGGGTAGATGTTAGGCAGATGGATTTGAAGCTAGGCACTTCAAGGAGATTCATTTGTTTGGAGCGGAGTGACCTCTGGGGTTGGTAGGGGAAAAGACGGTCCCTCAGATACAGCGGCCCCAGACAAGGCCTTGAAAGTTAACACCATCACCTTGAAGGTGATCCGGTGCTCGACCGGAAGCCAATGAAGCTGCTGGAGGATAGGTGTTATGTGACATCTCACTGCTGTCCCAGTGAGAAGTCATGCAGCGGCATTCTGGACGAGCTTAAGTTTCCGGATCACTGACAAGGGCAGGCCGATGTAAAGGGCGTTACAGTAGTCCAGTCTCGAGATGACCGTGGCTTGGAGCACCGTGGCCAGGTCGTCTCTGGATAGGTAGGGGGCCAGACGCCTAGCTTGCCGCAGATGGAAAAAGGCAGTTTTGCTGACGCTGGAGACCTGGGAATTGTAGTTTCACAAGGTTTTAGTCTTTGCCAAAGAGTGCTCATGCCTCACCAAATGAAAACTCCCAGGATTCCATAGTACAGAATTGAGCATTTAAAGCGGTATTAAGCTGCATTAATTTGACTGTAGATTCAGCCTTTTTTCTAAGCATGGCTTTCCGCCCGCTGTTTGCCATCAGAAGAATGGGTAAGCATGAAAGAAAAGCTATAACAAGTAGCAGAAAAGGCAGACACAAAAGCCAAAGGCTTAATAGAAAATATATATTCAAATTATTCAAATTTTAGATACATACGTGCACCCAGGGTAATGACAGTCTCGGGTACGAATCCCAGGCACCCAGGAGAAAAGGGGAAGATTCCCAGATAAGATTCAAATACAAAAGGGCAGTATGCCGTGCAGTGGGGAAGTCCCCAAGTTCCAAACCCGGGGGTTGAACAATTCCTGTGGGGCCCAAACAGTCAGTTCCGCTGGGTCAAGATCAATTTGTAAATCCAAAGATGGGAGTATAGGAGAAATGTTCAAAGGATCGGGATGATGGTGGGAATGAAGGGAAGAATTCCAGGACGCGGGAGACAAGCGATGGTAGTCTCTTCAAGAGGAATCGTTTTGAAGATACGCCAGGAGACTACTGCCCTTTTGTATTTGAATCTTATCTGGGAATCTTCCCCTTTTCTCCTGGGTGCCTGGGATTCGTACCCGAGACTGTCATTACCCTGGGTGCATGTATGTATCTAAAATTTGAATAATTTGAATATATATTTTCTATTAAGCCTTTGGCTTTTGTGTCTGCCTTTTCTGCCATCAGAAGAATACCTTCCCTAAAAAATCCACAAGGTAGTGGCTATCCCTTGTCCAACGGCAAAAAGTTGCATAAGTCATAGTAATTGTGCTGTGTGAAGAACTCTGTGTTTTGCACTGGCACCAACAGTACCTGGTGTGTTTGCAAAATACGGTCTGTCACTCCCTCTCGTATCAACCAACTGTTTCTATTCTGTTTGTAAGTGTGTGTTTTCATTTGCCTACACTTGTTCATATGCTCTCACCCACAATCCTGACTCTGTCTACTGGGCTTTGTGCCACCAACAGTAGTTTGTTACCACTCTTGCTGTATATCTGGGCTGCGCATAACCAGTGGCTATGCCAACTAGGAGAGCTCTAGAAGTTGTAGTCCCAAAAAGCCCTTTCACCTACAGCTCAATAGTAGTATACTCACAGTCCCTTCTATCACTACATCAGTGTTTCCGAACCAGTGTGCCGTGGGAAATTGGAACCTCCAATACCCTTTCTTCCCCCTCCTGCCGAACACTTTTTCTTCTCCACTCGGGCTCCCTTCTTCCCAGCCTCGCTCTGCTCGCTTTGCTCTGGGGAGAGTCTGTGCAGTAGCGCCCGCATGGGTCACGTCTTCCTCCCTTCCCCCTCCCCTCCTGAACACGCTCACGCTGCCTCCTCGGATCAAAATGGCGGCAGAAGCGGCAGTGGAGAAGAAAAAGTAAGTGTTCGGCAGGAGGGGGAAGAAAGGGCGTAAAGGGGAAGGGGGAGCTCTCTGTCGAAAGCTGGCATGGGCAAACTTGGACCTTCCAGGTGTTTTGGACTCCAACTCCCACCATTCCCAGCAGCCTCAGGCCCTTTTTCTCCCCCCCCCCCCCTCAGCCACTTAAGCAGGAAAGGGCCTCAGGCTGTTAGGATTGGTGGGAGTTGGAGTCCAAAGCACCCAAATTCTGCCTCAGCTGTAAAACTCCTTGGGCGATCTTTGGCTAGTCACGTTCTGTTTCAGATCCTCCTATTCACAGGGGATTTTAAGAATAAAAATGTATATGGTGGAACCATTCATACCGCCATGAGTTGCTTGGAGAAAAGGGAGGATGTAACAAATAATTTTTCCTTCTTTCAAATATACGTCTACTAATACTCATAAAGCCATCACTTCATATTTGTGAATTTCCTATGGCCGGAGTGTCAGATTCATTTTCACAAGGGCCACATCAGCCTCATGGTTGTCTTCAAAAGGGTGTTTGTCATTATAAGACTGTATAAATATAACAATGCTGCCCTGGTATTGAAAGCCTTACGGGCCACATCAAATGATGTGACAGGCTGAATTCGGGACACAAGTCTTACGTTTGACACTTGTGGACTATGGTGTACCCACATATGATAGCTGTGGGTGGCAATCTCATTTTAGAAAGCTCTAGTTAAGACTGTTGCCTATGCATTGGGCCCTCGGTATCCATGGTGAAATGGTTCCAGAAATACATACCCACCGTGGATATCCAAAAATACAAGAATTCAAGTCCTTGTTTAAAATGGGTTAGAGCAGCATGGAGCCTACCAGTCACTTGCTTCCACCTTTGAGCAGCTTTGGCAAGCAACCAGCCAGGAACGCTGACCATGGAGCTGACCATGTAGCTGTAGAAAATGTTCAGTATTCTGCAATTGGAAGTGGTTTGTTTGATTACTGATCATAGAGTGAGAAGCAGCTTCTCTGGTGATACAGCATGTAGCAGCAGCATTGCTTTGTGGTAGGATGCATCTGTGGATCATGAACCCATGGGTATAGTAGGTTCAGAATTATATCAGTGGTTCCCAAACTTTTTTGGCCTAGCGCCCCCTTTCCAGAAAAAAAAATTACTCAGTGCCCCTCTAGAAATTAATTTTTAATTTTTTAATAGCAATTAAACAGAAAGATATATGTATTAATGCAGTGGTTCTCAACCTTTCTAATGCCGTGAACCCTAAATAAGGTTCCTCTTGTTGTGGTGACCACCAACCATATTTTCGTTGCTACTTTATAAATAATTTTGCTACTCTTATGAATTTTGATGCAAATATCTAATATGCAGGATGTATTTTCATTTTTACAAATTGAACATAAAGCATAGTGATTAATCACAAAAACAATATGTTTGGGGGAAATATGGACAACAGATGATGGGATTTCCAGTACCGTCAGTTGAGTCAGCTCTGACTTCCACAGACCACTGAGACCCCCACAAATTACAGAACTGGACCAAACTTGGCACAGCGAACCCACATGACCAACAGAAAATACTGGAGGGGTTTGGGAGGAATTGGCAGTGATTTTAGCGGACATGTAGTTCACCTACATTTGGAGAACACTCTGAACCCAAACAACCCTGTTTCTGGACCAAATTTGACACTAATACTCAATATACCCAAATTTGAATACTGGTGGGGTTGGGGGGATTGATTTTGTCCCCCCAAATCAGCTGCTTGGATTTGTAGTTCACCTACGATCAAAGAGCATTTTGAATTCCACCAACAATGGAATTGTTGGAACCTCCGCAAAGCGCCCACGGGCCATTGAGACAGAAGAGCGGTGGCCCTGCCCACCCCTCCCACCGGCCCAGGGACTGGAGTATGACTGTTTGCTATGGCCTGAGCCTCCCTGCCCGAGCCGGCAGGAAGTGCCTGCGCCTGAATGCTTTCCTCCCTCCCTATGCCCCCTCTGGCCCCGCCACCGGAAGGGGGCAGTGGCGGCCGGGGGGGGGGGGGCAATGACAGGGGGCGCTGGAGAATGCAAACCCGCTGGTCTTCCACTCCCGCTTTCCCCGAAGGCAAGGGGCGGGCCCTGTAGGGAGCCTGTCGCCTGGCTTCACCACCACCTCCTTACAGGGGTTCAGCACCCCCCAAATTCACCCGAGCCTCCCAGCACCCCCCTAGATTGTCGCACCGCCCACCAGGGGGCGGTACCACCCACTTTGAGAACCAGTGATTTATATGGACACGTGTTTCTGGGTGTTTGGAGTGCATTGCATACATTCTCACAGCAGCCTTGGTAATCCCCTCTTTTACATTATTGCAATCGGGCAGTGATTTTATGAGCATGGATTGTCTCGTCACACAGAATTTTTAAAAGTTTCAGTTGTTTTATAAACACAAACAACATTAAATGTCAATGACAGTAAGCTGAGCAATAACCCTGCAAGATGGCCAGACTCTGTAAGGCATATTCCATCTTCTTGTTGCTTAGAAGCTGAGAATGAAAGACCTGTATTTGTAGGGATGGGAATCTGTGAGCCTAGAGCAGAAGTCGGCTCAGGGATTGCATAATTCTCTCGGGAGACCTTTAAACATCCTTCTTCTGAAAATAAATAACAACCAATTTTGATCCTCAAATTATCTCAAATGGCCTCTGTGTGATATTGGGGGCATATTTGTCGTATTTTAGGTCACTTGGGAAGATGTGTTTAAAAAAAGATTTGTTTAATATGCCTTTCCTGGCCTGGCGAAGGGGCAAATCATGAAGGAAATACTACTATATCTTTACAAATTGATTATGGGGATACAAACAAGGCATGTTGCAGCCCCGGGACCACAAAAACAGTTCTGAGAGCTGCACAGAGTCCATAGACCAGCCTTTGCCCACTTTGGCCTCCAGCAGATCACGGTGACTAATATTTTCCTTAGTCGCCCCTCCTACTTCCCTGAAGCCATGGTCACTGGTAAGAGACGTGTGATAGGAAGAAAGAAAGGGAGGAGATGTGGATATCTAACCCTAAAAGTGCCAGAACCTATCAGATCCTGGAAGCTAAGAAAGCTCAAGTTATTATTTTGAAAAACGGGCACTCAACTGCACCATATGATTTGCTGAGGAAAGTTGTACTTCTGAGATATAGATATGCTTCAGCTCCGTTTTTGTTTGTTGCATTTAGACAAATTAAATGAGAATGAGACAAGTTTCTTTTTAAAATTTCCTAATTAAATGTATGCTGCACCTGTAGATTTTCAGAATTTAACATACACTGAAACCATTTTCTAACCCTGTGCAGGTCCCAGTTGCACATTGCTTAGGACCTCCAGGACATTATAAGAGAAAATTCTGTGCGGTGTGTAGGAAACCATTGGAATCCCTGGCATATCGCTGTGAAGGTAAGGCAGAGTGATCATTGCTTGTATTCCTATCCATATAACTCTGATTTTAAAGTGGATGTCACATTGATGCTGGTGTGATTTTGGAGGACAGTTCTATTATCATGGGAAGATGATTTATTGACAGAAGAAGGTGTGCTGTGAGCTAAAATGAAGTCTCTTGGAGAAATTATATATTTTCTCATTCACTCAGCATTATCAGTGTTTCTTGATCAAGTGGTTGTTATTTGTGGGTTTCTGTGGTTTCAGAGGTTACTTTCAAGCTGAAATTCTAATGCAGTTTCACATAGATGTGACTTATTCTGAGCCTAGCCATTATTTTAAAACGTCATAAGTGCTTGGCTGAGAGTGGCTTCCCAAATTTTTTAAGAAAACACAAGGGCTGTAGTAACTACAAACAAACACTGGGTTATTGGAGAAAAGACACAACGACTATAAGATCAATCTCTCATCAATAGTATATTAATAACACAAAATAGAGCAATGCAATAATAAAGTCCACACATACAGTACCAGTTAGTAGCATCCGCGATATACACAGTCCTCAATAGGTTGGATACACTCCACCTGTAAAATCTTTGTTTACAAACGCTAAACAGCTAAACCCTGCTAAACAGACAGGCCCGGATTATCCATAAGGCCACCCTAGTCCATGGCCAAGAGGCGCAGCCATGGGGGGCGCCAGATCTGGACCCCCCCAATTTTTTTATAAAACACATCGATCTTTGGGCGGTTCTGCACCTGCGCAAAAGAGTGCCATAGGCCCCTCCGCCTCTTCCTTGCTCGCATCGGGCGCCCCTCCTTCCGCGAGCGACGAAGAGGCGGAGCGAAGCCGCGTCAGAGGCCCTAGGGGCGGGACTTCGCTCTGCGTCTTCCTCTCTCGCGTCGGGCGCCACTCCTTCCTTGAGTGAAGGAAGGAGAGGCGCCCGATGCGATCGAGGGAGATGCGGAGGGAAGCCCTGCCCCTAGGGCCTCTGACACACATGCTCAGCATCGGCCCGGGGGCGTGGCTTCCAATGTAAGAACATAAGAAGAGCCATGCTGACCCCCCACAACCAGTACCCGGGGAAAATCCTGCCTGCCTCCATCAACACAGAGGTGGCACTTGGATGTCCATTTCAGTAACTACGGATTCCCTTGGTATCCATGAATCTGTCTAATCCTGCCTTGAAGCTGTCCAGGCTGACAGCTGTCACAACCTCCTCTGGAAGTGAGTTCCATAACCCAATGACCCTCTGGGTGAAGAAATATTTCCCTTTATTAGTCCTAACTTTCCTACCTTGGAGCTTCAGGGAGTGCCCCCTAGTCCTAGTGTTGTGTGACAGAGAAAATATTTTTTCTTTATTCACCTTTTCTATTCCATGCATGATTTTATACACTTCGATCAAGTCACCTCTTAGACGCCGTCTTTCAAGGCTGAAAAGACGTCTTTCAAGGCTGATTTCATAAGGGAGCTGCTCCAGCCCTTGGATCATTTTTGTTACCCTTCTTTGTACCTTTTCCAGTTCCGTTATATCCTTCTTAAGGTGTGGAGACCAGAATTGTACACAGTACTCCAGATGTGGCCTCACCATAGATTTGTAGAGAGGCAATACAACATTTGCCGACCTATTTTCGATTCCCTTCCTGATCATGCCAAGCATAGAATTTGCTTTTTTCACTGCTGCTGCGCACTGGGTTGACATCTTCATTGAGCTGTCCACCAAAACCCCAAGATCCCTTTCCTGGTTTGTCTCAGAAAGCTTTGATCCCATCAGTTGATAAGTGTATTTGGGGTTCTTTGCCCCGATGTGCATGACTTTACACTTGTTTAGGTTAAAATGCATTTGCCACTTTGTTGCCCATTCACTCAATTTCGAGAGATCTAGGGCGCCACAAAGAGTTGATCTGGGCCTGTAAACAAACTGATTTTTCTTTTTATGAAGTACATCTGAAGCATTTTCTTCAGAATCCACCATAAACACTGCATGTTGTTGCTAACAGATTTGTGTAATTGGGTGGCATTCAGAAACCATTTACTGTTGCCAGTTTTCATGAGCCCAACATTGAGCTAAAGGCTTTGGGACTGGGACCCACAGTTTAAGAAGGAGTGCTCTAAAATGACTGGAGTAATTTGACCATAGAGTTACACTGGAGAAGCTGGAAAACTATAGAGTGAAAATTTTAAATCAAATACATTATTAATCATATCTGCAAAAGTTAAAACCACAAATGTGGAGGACGACTGTACTATGTGATATATATTTATATTATATTATATGTAGCAAGACCTTCTCAGAGTAAAGCATGAAATAAGATCGAGATGAAACCCCATGCCAAACAAGTGAGGTGAATGCTCCTTTATATTTTACTTCCAGTGTGTGAGCTCCATGTACATACAGATTGTGCTCCATTTGCTTGCAGTGACTGCCGCCAGTGCCATCAAGATCATCAGGATCATGTAAGTACAATAAGTTTTGTTAAGGGATGTGTTGTGAATTCATTAAGATGTGCTAAAACGTTTCCTTCTGAAGCTGAGATGTTGAAGTGGGTTCCTAACTCCACAGTGATCTGTGGGTTGGATTTCATTGGCGCTCTTAGGCTGAAGAGGGAGCTGCCATGATTCCAGCTCGAGCTTTGATTGGGTTTGCTTTTTTACCCCATCCCCATGTAAGGGAAGGTTCAAACACTCTTTGCTGTACTTCCAGGAGATTTGCTGAATTTCTGTAGTGGGAGGCAATGTTTTTGATTTCCTCTGCCTTTTAGCTCTTAGGTAAAAGGAGCTCAGGCAAGTGCTGGATTTGAAAACACCATCTGAAGGCATCTCACTTGGCTATTCAGTAGTGCAGTGTTTCCCAACCGCTGTGTGTGCCGGGACGGACCTCCTGCTGTGCCGCGAGAAAAGCTCTCTGCCCCCCTTCCTTCCCCCCTCTTCCTGCCGAACTCCTTTTGCTTGGGGGAGGAGGAGGAAGGGCCGGGCAGCGGCGAAGAAAAAAGAAGAAGGGGCCGGGGCGCCGCCTCCTTTGGCCGTTTCCCCAGCCAGCCTTCAATCCGCCATGACTCCCACCATGAATCTCACCCCTCGCTCGTTGAAGCCGCGCGGAGGAGGAGCCCCGCCCACTGAAGCCCGTCCACCGCACATGCTCCTCCTCTGTGGGATAGCTGAAGCTGGGGGGAGGGGGCGGGGCATGGTGCGGCCTGGCTCCACCCCCTCTCCCGGCTTTGGCACTCCCAGCAGCTGCTCCAGCCTTGAGGGGGCAGTGCCAAGCCAGCATTGTGCTGGCTCTGCCACCGCTGGCTTGGCATTGCCCCCCTAAAGGCTGGAGCAGCTGCTGGGAGAGCTGAAGCGGCATGGTGCGGCCTGGCTCCACCCCTCTCCCGGCTTTGGCACTCCCAGCAGCTGCTCCAGCCTTGAGGGCAGTGCCAAGCCAGCATTGTGCTGGCTCTGCCACCGCTGGCTTGGCATTGCCCCCTCAAGGCTGGAGAAGCTGTGGGAGAGCTGAAGTTGGGGGGAGGGGGCGGGGCATGGTGCGGCCTGGCTTCGCCCCCTCCCCCCGGCTTCGACACTCCCAGCAGGTGCTCCAGCCTTGAGGGGGAAGTGCCAAGCCAGCATTGTGCTGGCTGTGCCACCGCTGGCTTGGCATTGCCCCCTCAAGGCTGGAGAAGCTGTGGGAGAGCTGAAGCCGGGAGAGGGGGGGTGGGGCGGGGCATGGCCTGGCCTGGCTCCTCCCCCTCCCCCAGCTTCGGCACTCCCAGCAGCTGCTCCCAGCAGGCCACCATCCCCCAGCCGTTCTTTACTGTGTTAAGAGTGTAATTTTGTGTCATTTTGGTTGGTGGCGTGCCCCCGGATTTTTTTAATGTTAAAAGTGTGCTGTGGCTCAAAAAAGGTTGGGAAACACTGCAGTAGTGGATAGAAATCTTGCAACTGGATATCATAAGGCAGAGCTTATGGGAGAGTCCTCCACCCAAACCATTCTGGGATGGCGTAGGGACATCCCTAGGTTCCTCTTTTGTTCTAAGGCTTAGCACATTCAAATCTGTTAATATTTTTTATTTTTTAGATACACACAGGATATATATTTATACTCACCAATATGTGATGTTCAACCTGGGAGTGCATTTTTGAAGAAATTGATTTATTTATGTTGCTTGGCAGGATACGTACCATCATCACTGGAGAGAGGGAAATCTTCCTTCAGGTGCACGTTGCAAAGTCTGCAAGAAAACATGTGGCTCTTCGGAGATGCTGTCGGGTATGAGATGTGAATGGTGTGGTGTCCTGGTATGTACAAATGTTGTAATTTCCAAACTTTACACTCTAGTGTATGGTCCTTATCAGGATCTTCAAGATGATGTATAAGAAAGATAGCTGGAAGGCCATAAGGATATACACAACAAAATACTGAAATACATTGTAACATGGTGTTTAGCCTTGAGTATATCAGACACTGTGAGCAGAAAAGGTCTGTGGCAGATCCTGGAACGTCTAGGACAGGGGTGCTCAGAATGGTGATCGGGATCACCAGGGTGATCTTTGGGCCTCATCCTGGTGATCTTGAGGCCCCTGACCAGGTTTTTTGCAGTTGGTCCTCTTCACGCGCCCCTGCACACTGCAACGAAGTCCTCCGTTGATGCTCCTCCCTGCTCCCTGCTTGTGCGCCGCCTCCAAAAGCTCCAGAGTCCAAGAGGCAGAATGGGCCCCCTCTTTTGGATTCCTCCTCCTCCCTCCGTCCTTCTCCAGCCACTCAGAGTCGTAGGAGACCAAAGGGGGCAGGCCTGGATGACGCGATGCATGGCTGGCCCTGCGCGCATGCGCAGAAGTGCCCATTCTGCCTCTCGGACTTCTCGTGAGCTCTTGGAGGCGGCACGCATGCTGGCGGCGTGGAAATAGGAGCAACGACGGAGGAGGAGAAGAAGGACGCTTTGGGGTCATTTCCTTACCGCATCTCAAAGGTCGGTCTTTTTACTTTGGGGTGGGTGCTTGATTGTTCTGTGGCATGTCTCTTTGCTTATTTTAATGTTTAAAAATGGCCTTTTAGCTCCAAAGCCTCTCTGCTTGCTTTGTTCCTTGAGAAATTTATGTTGGGGAATATGGAAATGTGGGAGAAATGGGGTGGTTGGATGTATTTTTGCATGCCCCTTTGTTTACCTTGCTGAGTATTAAATGGCCTTGCAGTTCAAAAGCCTCTCTTCTTACTTTCTGGCTGATAATATGTGTGGTAATATGGCAGTGTGGGAGAAATGGGGTGGTTGGATGTATTTTTATGCTCTGTTTTATATTGTTGTTATTAAATTGAAATGTTGATGTTTTATAACTTCGTTTTATGTAAACTGCCCCGAGCCTGCTGGAAGGAGCGGTACACAAAAATGAATAATATGAATAAATAAATAAATAAGAAAATAGTTATACGTTTTACATTTCTGGGTAGGTGATCTTTGGGACTTGGTTTTTTAATCAGTAGCTCCCATGCTGAAAAAGTGTGAGCACCCCTGGTCTAGGATGTCCCCCCAAATTCCTCAAAATGATTATCCTGTTACATGAGGGCCAGCGCGGTCAAGCCAGATACGGCGATCCTCTCTCGGAGTCCTTTCTCATAACCAACGGAGTGAAACAAGGTTGTGTTCTTGCACCAACCCTATTTACAATCTTCTTCAGCATGATGCTCCAAAGGGCTACGGCAGACCTTGAAGAAGAAGACGGCATATATATACTCTATCGTACTAATGGTAGCTTGTTCAACTTAAGCTGTCTAAGGGCTCGCACTAAGACTCTAAACTATCTAGTCCGTGAGCTGCTTTTTGCTGACGATGCTGCCCTTGTCACCCATTCAGAAGCAGCTCTGCAGCGCCTAACATCCTGCTTTGCAACAGTTGCAGAGCTGTTAGGACTGGAAGTCAGCCTGAAAAAAACGGAAGTCCTCTACCAGCCCGCACCACAGGAAGAACACCATCATCCCCATGTCAGTATAGGCACATCTGTGCTTAAGTCCAGCAGTTCACCTACCTGGGAAGCATCATCTCTTCAGACGCCAAGATTGACAAAGAGATAGATCACAGATTATCAAAGGCATATAGTGCATTTGGAAGGCTTCACAAAAGAGTCTGGAGCAACAAGCACCTGAGGCAAAGCACCAAAATGAGCGTGTACAGAGCTATCGTACTGTCTATTCTTTTCTATGGGTCTGAAACATGGGTCACCTATTGCCAACACCTACGACTCCTCGAACGCTTTCATCAGTGCTGTCTTCTTACAATCCTAAATATACACTGGACTGACTATGTGATGAATGTTGCTGTCCTTGAGCAAGCAGGGATCACCAGCATTGAGGCCATGCTATTGAAAACACAGCTGTGCTGGGCAGGGCACGTCTGTAGGATGGAGGAACACCGGCTCCCAAAGATACTACTGTATGGTGAACTCGGCACGGGTCAGCGCAAGAGAGGTGCCCCCAAAAAGAGATATAAGGACTCCCTGAAACAACATCTCAGGCTTGGCCAGATTGATCACCAACAATGGTCCACCCTGGCCTCACATCGGGAGGCATGGAGACGCACTATCCCCAATGCTGCGGCCTCTTTCGAGAAGACACGCCGAATGGGTCTCGAAGAGAAACGACAACGCAGAAAGAACCGCAACTTGGGAACAACATCACCTAAGGAGACTTTCTGCTGTGCTTTCTGCAACCAAACTTGCCTATCTCAGATTGGCCTTTTTAGTCATCAACGAGCTTGTAAAAAGCGTGGGATGAGTCCTTCCTAAGAATCTTCGTTCCCGAAGTAATGCCGAGAGAGATATCAGATCATGTCTTCTTCAACTAATGGAAGATCTGCAAGTCTCCAGCAAATATATTTTGCAGTTTAACAAAATAAGATGACTTAACTGAATGGAGGTGGCTAGGAGTTGGCCCCCTGCATGAAAAGGGTATGTTTTGTTATTTAGCTCTGTTTCTTTCCTGTATATTTTCACCTGAAATAAACAATAGATAAAATGTTTGCTTTTGGTTATGTTTAGGAGCCAACTAGAAACAGCAATGGCAGGTCTGTCTCTATATGTATGCATTTATCCCAGCTGTGTATAAAATGTGTAGGTTCAGGGGGGTTAAAAGCAGAAGAGGTGTACCAGTCGTTTTTATGCTGAGGTTTGAATCATTTCCACACTCTCTATCCACTTTTTCTCTAGTTCACTGGTTCTCGACCTGTGTGTTCCCAGGTGTTTTGGCCTACAACTCTAAGAAACCCCAGTCAGTTTACCATCTGTTAGGATTTCTGGGAGTTGGAGGCCAAAACATTTGTGGACCCACAGGTTGAGAAAGACAGACCTTGGTGGACAGATATTCTAGCAAAGCCAGGAATCACCAAGGAAAATGGCCTACTAAACAGGCCCTTTCCTTGGTGAATCCTGGCTTTGCTAGAATAGAGACATAGGAGATTTGAGGACAAGTTAGGAAATTTTGTATTATACTTTGCAAAGCTGCAGGAGCACAGTACTGGCAACCAGGAGTATTGTTTCCACGACTCTCGTGTTATGTTTGCTACTGATTAAATTTTATTAGTTGAAGGAGTGTCTGCTTCAGCAATTTAAAAAAAAAAAAGATTAATGATTTTATACAGAGAGATGAAAGGTTTTGATAACTACCGTTTATTTTCCAAGCCCAATTCAAGGTGCAGGTGATTACCTATAACAGGGCTGTCCAACTTCTACCAACCCTGGGGCCTGATTACCAGACACTGATCAACTGGGGGGCCTAAGGGTCCGCCCCTCCCCAGCTCCGGCCCCTCCCCGGCTCCGCCCCTCCCCAGCTCCGCCCCCTCCCCGGCTCCGCCCCTCCCCAGCTCCGCCCACTGTATATATTCACAAACTCATATTCCCCTTTATTTCTAATAAAATACATTTGTTATTACTATTATTCCATTCCTGCCCATGTATATATTCACAAACTCATATTCCCTTTATTTCTAATAAAATACATTTGTTATTACTATTATTCCATTCCTGCCACATGTATATATTCACAAACTCATATTCCCTTTATTTCTAATAAAATACATTTGTTATTACTATTATTCCATTCCTGCCACATGTATATATTCACAAACTCATATTCACCTTTATTTCTAATAAAATATATTTGTTATTATTATTATTCCATTCCTGCCATATATAGATAGATCACAGATTAGGAAAGGCATACAGTGCATTTGGAAGGCTTCACAAAAGAGTCTGGAGCAACAAGCACCTGAGGCAAAGCACCAAAATCAGTGTGTACAGAGCTATCATATCATACAGTTCGCCTACAATCAAAGAGCATTCTAAACCCCACCAATGATGGAATTAACCAATCTTGGCACACAGAACTCCCATGACCAACAGGAAATACTGGAAGGCTTTGGTGGGCATTGACCTTGAGTTGTGGAGTTGTAGTTCACCTCCATCCAGAGAGCACTCTGGACTCAAACAATGTTGGATCAGGACCAAACTTGGCATGAATACTCAATATGCCCAAAAGTGAACACAGATGGAGTTTGGGGAAAATAAACAGGAGCCGGAGGGACGCCGAGAGCATGGTTTGCGGCTCCCCGGGCTTGGTGGAGCCGCGAACCGGGAGGCTCCTGCAAGCAAACGGAGGAGATGCCTCTCGGGGCCTGGCTGCTTCCAAACCCGGGGTTTGGAAGCAGCCAGCCCAATTTCCTCCCTTTCTCCAAGTCCCCTTCACAAGCGGAGAGAGACTGGGGAAAGGGAGGAGATGCCTCTCGGGGCCTGGCTGCTTCCAAACCCCAGGAGAAGGAAGGAAAGAGTGGAAGAGAAGGATGGAAGGGAATGGAGGGAGGAAAGGGAGGAGGGAAAGTGAGAAGGAAGAAAAGATAAAAGGGTGGCAGGAAAGGAAGAAAGGAAGGTAAAAGAGAGAGGGGCAGGGAGGGAGGGAGAACAGTTGAAAGGGTGGGTGGGTGGGTGGAAGGAAGGAAAGAAGGTGAAAGAGAGGGACGGGGGAAAGAAGGAAAGAGTGGAAGGAAAGGGAGGGAAGATGAGAAGGAGGAAGGAGCTCTGCCGAGCCATGCGGCCGGGTCGCTCTTCCTGTTTGCTGCCAAGGGGGCGGGGCCCGAGAGACATCACTCCCTCCCATTGGCCCCCTCCCTCAGGAGAAGAGGAGGCGACCAATAGAAAGCCAAGGAGGCGGGACCAAAAAATAATAATAAAAAATAATAATATTTTAATTGAAAAAAATATTTTTAAAAATATATTATTTATTGCAGGAGGGTAAGGGGCCATAGCCAAGGGGCTGGGGGGGCGTGTACGGCCCCAGGGCCGCCTGTTGGACAGCCCTGACCTATAAAGCCCTAAACGGTTTGGGACCCGCCTACCTTTGTGACCGGCTCTCCTCCTATGAACCAGCCCGAGCCCTTCGCTTCTCAGGGGAAGCCCTCCTTTCACCCCTGCCAGTCTCACAGACCCGGCTTGTGAGCACTAGGGAGAAAGCCTTCTCCTCTGTGGCCCCCCGACTTTGGAATTCCCTCCCGAGCCAGTCAATTAAGAGTGAATCCATCGAAGATGGAGATCCTCTGGCTGGGTCACCCAGGTGGGTGTGGGCTCCGACTGCCTACGCGGAAAGCCTGCAAAACAGTTCTCTTCCGTCAGGCATTTAATGTCTAGTCATTCCTTGGTTATGGGCTAACTTTGGGATTCTGTTTTAATTGTTAATGTTGTTCTTATGGTTATGGTTTTAATGCATAAGGTCTATAGACTTGCTAGCACGCGGCAGAGGGCGTTTGCCGTAGCTGCGCCAACCCTGTGGAACACCCTCCCCGAAGAGCTGCGAGCCATCCAGGACTTAATGCCGTTCCGTAGAGCCGTAAAGACCTGGCTTCTTCAGACAGGCATTTGGTCCATAACCAATGCCGTGTTATCAGCCTCCTGTTGTGTCGCTGTCAGCATATTCCTACTGCCATTGCAGTTCTGCTGGAATTTGATTTTAACTGGGGGTTTTATCTGGTTTTATTGCATTTTATGTGGTCATCTGTTTTTAACTCCGTAAACCGCTCTGGGCTCCAGAGAGAGCGGTATATTAAGTCGAATGAATAAAATAAATAAATAAATGCTTGGTCGATGTTCTGTAAACTGTCCTGAGCCAAACTGGAAGGACAGTATACAAATCGAAACAATAAATAAATAAATAAATAAATAAAAATAACTTATTTATACAGCCATCTTTCCACATTTGGTGGTGGTATGTGGATGCCCAGACTGATGGAGGAACCAGGACAGTGGAGAGGGAAGAGGAGAGGGCCAGGGGATTTGGGCGGGTGGGCTAGTGGCAGTAGTGGTAGGAGGGCAAGGGAATGACTGTGGCAGCTGCTCTTACAATGGTGACTTTGGTAAATCTGGGCTTTATAGGGGCCTATAAGTCTTAAGTTCAGATACACTGAGATACTGCCCTTCCTTCTGTCCCGCACAGAGACGTGTGCACCAACCACTTGACCCTCTTCCCATCCCCTTCCTACCGGAGTGAATGAGTGAACACACATGTGGCTGTACCCAGTCACCACGCTGGTTTGATTTCCTCCCAGAGACCAAAGGTTTTTCTACTGACTAAACCTGATGTAACTGAACACAGCTTAAGATGGGCATTGTTGTTATCAAAGTTCCTATTAAAATTGTATAGATAGCAGTGAAGATAACCCAGGGGCCTGATTACCGGTCACTGATCAACTGGGGGGCCGGCTCCGCCCCCTCCCCAGCTCCGCCCCCTCCCCGGCTCTGCCCCTCCCCAGCTCCGCCCCCTCCCCAGGCTCCAATATACTTACAATTACCCTTCCCCTTTATCCCTAATAAAATACATTTATTATCATTATTATTCCATTCCTGCCACATGTATACATTCACAACCCCATCTTCCCCTTTATCCCTAATAAAATATATTTATTATCATTATTATTCCATTCCTGCCACATGTATACATTCACAACCTCATCTTCCCCTTAAGCCCCCTGCTTCGGCTTACCTTTCCCAACGTGCAAGGCGGTGATCGGGCGACGCGGCGATCAAGCGAAGCGGCGGGCGAGCGAGCCAGCCGCCCGACCGAGCCAGGCGGCGGGCAAGCAAGGCAAGGGTGGGCGAGCGAGCCAGGCGGTCGGCGAGCTAGGCAGCGGCGAGCCAGGTGGCGGGCGAGCCAGGCGGCGTCGAGGGAGCCGAAGAAGCTCCTAATCGCGTCCGCGCGGGCGAAAGGGATCCAGGAGAAGCGTAGCCGACATTTGTTTACAGCAGTAGCGCGAGACTACGCAATCCACACGGGATTTCGCAAGCTACCTACGGGACTGCGAAATCCCGTGTGGATTGCGTAGTCTCGCGATACTTGCTCCGAACCCGGAAATGGGTATTTTTTTTATTTAATTTTTTTCTATTTTTATTTTTTATTAAAATAGGTTAGGGGGCCGAAGGAAAGGGGCTGGCGGGCCGTGCACGGCCCGCGGGTTGCCTGTTGGACAGCCCTGCTCTAAAGCATGCACATAAATCAGAGGTTGGGATTATTTAGCTTTCCTGTTGTTGTAGGTCTACAACTATCAGCACTCCCCAAATTGACTGTCGAGACTGTCAATTTGCAGTCAAGAGACATCTTAGAAACCTGCAAGATTACCATCCCTGGCGTAGATGCATAAAATTCTGAAATATATTGGGTGATTAGTTGCTGTCTTAAATTAACCTGTGTAGCTCTAACATATCCAAAATGGCATTAGACATGACTTTACAAGAACTTGATTCTTTGTTTTTCATAGGCTCATGCTGCTTGCTATGTGATTGTACCTCCAGAATGTACATTTGGAAGACTAAGAAGCATGATTCTTCCTCCAAACTGTGTGCGCTTATTTTCTCGCAACTTCAGTAAAATGCACTGTTTTCGGATATCAGAAAGCTTACAAACAGAAACAGGTAAAGTTCAAAATGTATGAATTTGTCTAATTAGCTGTTTAGTGGACTTTTTTATTGCTATTAAAGAGGTAAAGACTTTGTTGTCTAAAAGACAATAACTGCAAGAGTGCAGGATATGGAACATGTGCTCCTATGGTCTCATTCAGTTTCCCTATACTTCTGACATTCAATTCTGGCAATGAGTGATTTTCCGACAACTGAGGTAACTCTGCGAAAGATACTGTAGGCATTAAAAAAAAAGATCTGAGAAGCTATGTCAGATTTGAACTGTCAAGACACTTACTTTCTGCATTCTGAAAATGTGATTGCTGCAGGGCAGTGTTTTTCAACCTTTCTTGAGCCGCAGCACATTTTTTACATTTACCACCAACCAAAATGACACAAAATAACACTCTGTCATTTTACTAACTCACCCTCCCCCCTCGTGACGCCACTGCTTCTGCCAAACCCCCCTCCCCCAGGAGGCCCACACGCAGGGGGGCCATCACCGTCCCGCAGGGGAGGGCTGCGCTGAGTGGCCAAAGCACGGGTGGGCTCGGCTTAGCAGGACGAATCGGAATTGAGCACATGGGGTGGCTCCGAGGCTCGAAGCAAACTGCGGCGGAGGCACGCAGCCGCCGCCACCCCAGCTCTCCTTCCCGTAGGGGTTCAGCCCCCCCAGGAGGACCTCCCTCCCTGCTGTCGCCTTGGGGCCAGATCGGGAAGGAACCAAGCTGGGCTGTGGAGCTGCGCATCCCGGCCTCTGCTCTGCAGCGAACCCGGAGCCCAACCAGGAGAGGCCAGGAGATGAGGAGTTGCTCCCCTTCCCTGGCGCAGAGGGGCTAGAGGGCAGAAAGCCTCGCCTCGAGCCTCCAGGAGCAGGGTTGGACAGCAGCAGCTCCCACGGACCCCTCCTCCCTCTCCTCCTCCTTGCTGCCAAAGGGGAGGAGGGCAGAAGAGCGCCCAGGGAAGCAGGGAGGAGCCGCAGCCCGGCCAGGTAGCCCTTGGCATGCAGAGGGAGGGGAAGGAAGGAAGGAAGGGAAGAGGAGAGAGAGGAGGGAGGGAGGAAAGTTCTGGATGCCGAGGGCTCTCCCCTGACTGCAGCCAGGCTGGCTGGCATTGCTGCTTCGGCCAGGATAGCCTCATTTCCGATGCCTGAAGTTTCCTGCTAGGCTCTCTCTCTCTCTCTCTCTCTCTCTCTCTCTCTCTCTCTCCACTAATTTCCCACGGCACACCTGATGATCTCTCACGGGACACTAGTGTGCCACGGCTCAAAAAAGGTTGAAAAACACTGCTGTGGGGAATAGGTACAGCAAGGTTAATAGCATCATGTTAGATAAATGTTTAACATTTGTAAAAAGTAGATCATTTTTCCTTGAATGGGTTTACAATGTGAACTCATGACGATTGGTCTCTTTTGCAATAGAGAAAGAAAATTGCTTGCTTTTATATGTAACTGGGAACTTTGTAGCAATGGAACAGGAAAGATTGTAGTCCTTTAGTGTGTATTTTTTCCTCTGTATTCACGTCGTTGCACTTTGATTTTGATTGAGTAAGTACAAGCAAAAGTTCTAATCTTTGCACTGGAAAAATCTTTGACCATTGACAAACATTCAGGTAAGATAACAAACTACTTTTAATCAAACAGCATAATATACCACAGAAATCCCCTTTTTCCTTTCGTAGGGCTGGACTGTTCTAAAAAGACAGTTGAATTGCAAGAAAAATATTTTACTGCCACCTAGAGTACACCTACGTATTAGGCCTGTTAAATCATGCTTCTAAATGTTTCTAAAGTACTTACAAAACTAAAATTCTGGGGGTGAAAACTAGATGGCGCTGGTGCTTTGCTTCTATAGTGTTGCTATAGTTCTGGTGGTGAGCATTTCAGAACTCTAACAAAACTTTCAAAACTTAATTATTATTTCATTATTGCCAATTTTTAAGACAGAACCAATTAGAAACTGCCATTTATAATGAAGTTTTGAAAGTTTTGTTAGAGTTCTGAAATGTTCACCACCAGAACTTTAGCAACACTGTAGAAGCAAAGCACCAGCGCCACCTAGTGTTCACCACCAGAACTTTAGCAACACTACGTATATATGTACTTTCTCCATTCTAATTTTCAAGTGCATGCATGTCTTGTGCCGTCAGTGTGAGGATATGGTTGCCCTCACATATGCATGGATCTCTCATTGGTTAATTATTTCTTAATGGAGAAGTGACCACCTTCATTGTCTCCTTCATGTAAACTTCCGTAGGTATCTGTTTGTTCATGACTGGAAGCAGAAGGGTGGAGTAGAAGGATCCTGCTGTTGATTGTTGCTACCTTAAACATTTAAGTCATTTGCAACAGATATGATCACAGTTTTATTGAGTCACTTAAAATGCAGCTGTTCATTTGTCTAGGAGTTTCCTGAGCTCTAAGGGTGTGTTGTCAGATTTTTTTGTTGTTGAATATGGTTGTCAGCACTTCTGAAGATGGTGATGCTTATGTGATGCCAGGAGTTATTTTAAGCAAAAATGTAATCTCAAGTGTCCTTAGGATGATTGATGATTTCATATATAATGTGCAGGTGCTGTTTGCATCCTCTGTTCAGTAGTGTCTTATCATAGAGGCTGGTTGCTTCTTGCTTGTGCCTATGTTGCAGTCTCACAGCTTTTATATAGTGGGTCCCACTGCAGTAAATAAGGTTTTGACGAAAATATTTAACATTGCACTGCTAGTGTTGTTGGCTTTAGTAATGACTAGCTGTACCCGGCACGCGTTGCTGTGCCCTATTTAGGAGATGCGAGAAAGTCTGAGTATGTAAGGGTTGGAATTGATGTTACTTATGGTCTTGGTGGGG
The DNA here is from genome assembly GCA_030556195.1 of Anolis apletophallus. NCBI lineage: Eukaryota > Metazoa > Chordata > Lepidosauria > Squamata > Anolidae > Anolis > Anolis apletophallus. Next base: position 148,412,090 of record JARBWK010000006.1, read on the forward strand.
TCATGGCTGTGTCGTTGTGGGTTGTTCTGGTGGGTAGGATGTTGAAGTCCTGTGGAGTTGTTGGTGTCTGGTGTTCCTGGCGTTTGTGCAGTGACCTGTTGTCTGTGTCTCTGCTGCGCAGTGTGTTTCTGTTCTGGCGTTTGTTCTGCCCTTTTTTGTTTGATGTATGTAGCGTTGCGAGTGTGTTGTCCAATGCTGTTCTTTTTAGGAGGCATGGCTTGTCTTTTGGGTCAGTTTCTGCCTGTGTGGAAGGAAGGAATGGCATACAAATGGGTTGAGCAGTAGACGCAAGGTTGTGTTATGTGCGTATTGTGTTGTGTGTAGGTATTACTTTTTTGGTGAGTTAGTGGGTGTGTGGTGGAATTGTGGATGGTAGTATGTTGTGGAATGCTTGTGTGGGTGGGGTGTTTTGGTGTTTGTGTGTGTTTGTAGAGTATCAGTGCAGTGCTGTGTTGTGTTGTGGTTGGAGTATAGGTGGAGTTGGTTTTTGTTTGTGGTGGTGGTAGGTGTTCTCTGTGCAGGGTCCCATAATTTTGGGGGGATGGGTTGTGATAGGAAGTTGTGTTGTGTTGTGTGGGTAGGAATTGCTGGAGAATTGCTCCCTCATAGAGTTTGGTTTTGACAGTTTAACCTTCAAACACCAACTGACTGAACTGAAATCACTCAGCATTCTATCCTAGCCTTGGCTGGCTGTGCCCACCGTTACTATGGTTACTCAGCCTCCCTGCATTTTGTGTGGGCCGATGTTGGCCAATGAGTTTCGCTGGCTGCCGCAGAGGATGCTGGAAAATGTAGGTTTTTTTGTATCGTTGTTTTCGGGGCCTTCTAGGTTTTGGGGAGGAAAGTTTCTTTGCTAAAAACCTTCCTTGCCTGAGGCCTATTTGTGTTGGCAAGTTTGGTGTCTCTGCCTTGGAAGGTTTCTCTGTCTCTGTCAGTCGTTCGACGACGGGACCTCCTTTATATAATAGACTAGCTTGGGGACCCGGCCCTGCCCGGGTTATTTGAGAAGTGCAGCAGGATATAGAGTGGGTCATGGGGGCTCTGTGTGCCAAGTTTGGTCTTGATCCATCATTATTGGGAGTTGCAGTGGTATCATGAAATTACTGAAGGTAGTGCAAGTCCCATCATCTCTGCCCCCCCCCCCAAGTGTAGTAGGATGTAGATTGGGTCATGGGGGCTCTGTGTGCTAAATTTGGTCTGTATTGGTGAATGGATGAGGGATGCATTCTTTTTCGGAAGTGAGTGAAGGTACTTCAAGTCCCATCATCCGTGGTCCGTCTCACAGTAAACTGCACCAGGCTGTGAGTGGGTCATGAGGGCTCTGTGTGCCAGATTTGGTGTTGATCAGTCATTGGATTAGGTTTGTAGCAGGATTGGGAAGTGAGGGAAGGTACTGCAAGTCCCATTATCCATGCTCTCTCCCCCTCCAAACTTCAGTAGGATGTAGAGTGGGTCACTGGGGCTCTGTGTGCCAAGTGTGGACTTTCTCGGTGTTTTTTGGGGGCCACAGTGGTCTGTGGGAACAGAGGGGTGTGAAAATACTACAAATTCCATCATCCATTGTCAGTCCTCCCCCGAACCTCACCAGGACGTGAAGGCAGTCATGGGGGTTGTGTGTGCCAAGTTTGGTCTCAATCGGTAATTGGATGAGGGTCGCAGCAGACTTGGGAAGTGAGTAGAGGTACTTCAAGTCCCATCATCCATGGTCCACCCTCCTCCAAACTGCACCAGAATGTAGAGTGGGTCATGAGGGCTCTGTGTGGCAAGTTTGGTGTTGATCAATCATAGGATTAGGTTTGTAGCAGTCTTGGAAAGTGAGGGAAGGTACTGCAAGACCCATCATCCATGTTCTGTCCCCTCCAAACTTCAGTAGGATGTGGACTGGGTCACTGGGGCTCTGTGTGCCAAGTGTGGTCTTTATCAGTGTTTGTTGGGGCCACAGTAGTCTGTGGGAACAGAGGGGTGTAAAGTACTACAAATCCCATCATCCATTGTCAGTCCTCCCCAAACCTCACCAGGACGTGAAGGCAGTCATGGGGGTTATGTGTGCCAAGTTTGGTCTCGATCAGTGATTGGATGAGGGTTGCAGCGGACTTGGGAAGTGAGTAGAGGCACTTCAAGTCCCATCATCCATGGTCCACCCTCCTCCGAACTGCACCAGGACGTAGAGTGGGTCATGGGGGCTGTGTGTGCTGAGTGTGGTCTGTATTGGTCCTTTTTGGTAGCCTCAGTGGTCTGTGGGAACCAAAGTGTTGGAAAGTACTACAAATCCCATAATCCGTGGGTCATGTCCCCCGACCCGTGCCAGGACGTAAAGGGGGTTAGGGGGGTTATGTGTACCAAGTTTGGTGCAGGTCCATCACCCACGCTGGTCGTTGTGGCCTGTGAAAGTGGCTGCCACATATCCGCCCTGGCCTGTGAAAGTGGCTGCCACATATCCACCCTGGCCTGTGAAAGTGGCTGCCACATATCCGCCCTGGCCTGTGAAAGTGGCTGCCACATATCCACCCTGGCCTGCGAAAGTGGCTGCCACATATCCGCCCTGGCCTGTGAAAGTGGCTGCCACATATCCACCCTGGTTTGTGAGAAAGTGGCTGCCACATATCCGCCCTGGCCTGTGAAAGTGGCTGCCACATATCCACCCTGGCCTGAGAAAGTGGCTGCCACATATCCGCCTGGCCTGTGAAAGTGGCTGCCACATATCCGCCTCTGGCCTGTGAAAGTGGCTGCTTCCGCCCTTCTGCCCTCCCGCCCTCCACATACACACATACACACATACACACATACAAACATTCCGTTTTATAAAGGTATACAGATAGTTCAATAAGGACTTCTGGTTTATTTAACCTCTGGTTAAAGTTTGTGCTAAAATTTCTCTTGAGTTCATACATTACTACTACTACTACTACTACTACTACTACTACTACTAGCTGTACCCAGCCTGGTTAAATGGGGAAAAAAGAAAAGTGAGAGAGCAGGTTTCTAATATATGTAATTTCACCATGCTTGTGCAGATGTAGAGATTGTCTGGATTCTAGAACATGCACCGGGAATGTGGTGCAGCTGGCTGGGTGTCAGCTGCATAAGATCTCTACTGACCAGAAGGTCGTGAGTTCGAGGCATCTGTCAAGTAGGAAATTTAGGTACTACTTGAGTAGTACTTCCCAGCCTCGCTCTGCTCGTTTTGCTCACGCCGCCACTTCTGCTGCCATTTTGATCCGAGGGGGCAGCGTGAGCGTGTTCAGGAGGGGAGGGGGAGCGAGGAAGACTTGGGGCGAGTCTGCGCAGTAGCGCCCGCATGGGTCACGTCTTCCTCCCTCCCCCCTCCTCTCCTGAACACGCTCATGCTGCCCCCTCGGATCGAGGTTGGGAAGAAGGGAGCCCGAGTGGAGAAGAAACAGTGTTCAGCAGAAGGGGGAAGAAAGGGTATTGGAGGCTCCAATTTCCCACGGCATACCTGATGATCGCTCACGGCACACTAGTGTGCCACGGCACACTGGTTGGGAAACACCGGAATAGAGTGTAGACACTGGGTGTACCGGTTTCCCTAATTGTTCAAACTATGGATATGCTAAAAGATGAGTTTTGGAAATAGCTGTTCTCAGTACAATGCTTACATTAAACCATCAATTGCTTTGTGGCATAGACATTTTAAAAACTCTTTATTTTTGCAGATGATGATGACGATGTTGACAATTCGACACAATTGCCTCAGAAGGAATCACAGACTTCAACAGACTCAAGTAAGGAGTGTTTTCCTAAAAGAAGGAAACTTTTCAATAGAACTGTATTGCTATGGCCATTTTGAGGTGTTTTTTTTCTAAATCAGGCAAAGCAGACAATTTCAAAGAATTGAGAAGAAACGTAAGTTGAAAGATTCTTGAGTGTTTTCAGTATAGCTATATAACTTCTTTTTGATATTGATATGAAGAACAATGCAAAATAAAATGCAATCTTCGATCATGTTGCACACAATAATGTGTTTTGATGTTTGTTTTCGTATGTACATATGTGAAACTCAGGGGAGCGGATGCCCCTTTTGGCATAATTTCAGGTAGAAGGAGATGTGATCCTGGGAGTCGCACAGACTAGGTAAAGGAAAGATGTTTGAAATCTGTCCCATGTTTTAGCCCATCCTAGGCTGACCTTTCAGCCTACCTTCTGTGGTTGCATATTAGATTAGTCTGTAAAAAAACCCAAAACAACCATAATCTACAACCTGGTTGTGAATGAACAGGCTGATCTGGTATGTGTTGTAGAGACCTGGCTGGATGAGCTTGGTGGTGTCAGCTTGTCCCAGCTACTCAGTGCTGTGTTGGAGGGAAGGACGGGAGGAGGAGATGGAGTTGTTGTCAGCCATAAGGGTTATGTCCGAACGCATCTCTCCCTATAAACCATCAAGATGCTTAAGATCATCCGGAGAGGCCCTGCTCTCAGTCCCGCCTGCTTTGCAGGCGCGTCTGGCAGGGACGAGAGACAGGGCCTTCTCAGTGGTGGCTCCTCGGCTTTGGAACTCCCTTCCTAGTGACATCAGATCAGCCCCCTCCTTCCTGACATTTCATAAGAAAGTCAAGACTTGGCTGTTCGAGCAAGCATTCGCAGATGAACTTTAATTAATCAAGATCAAAGGATTAGTATGACGACGATTAAAATCGGAAACCGATTTTAAGATTGTGGAGCTGAGATTTGTATTTTGTAGTTTTAATTGTTAATTTATATGGTTTTATATGATTGTTTTTATCTTATTACTAGCTTGGGGACCCGGCGGTGCCCGGGTCATTTGAGAAGTGCAGCAGGATGTAGAGTGGGTCATGGGGGCACTGTGTGGCAAGTTTGGTCTTGATCCATCATTCTTGGGAGTTGCAGTGGTATCATGAAAGTACTGAGGGTACTGGAAGTCCCATCATCTGTGGTCCAGCCTCCCAAATTGCAGTAGGATGTAGATTGGATCATGGGGATCTGTGTGCTAAGTTTGGTCTGTATTGGTGAATGGATGAGGGTTGTATTGTTTTAGGGAGTGAAGGTACTTCAAGTCCCATCATCCGTGGTCCGTTTCACAAACCTGCACCAGGATGTAGAGTTGGTAATGAGGGCTCTGTGGGCCAGGTTTGGTGTTGATCAGTCATTGGATAAGGTTTTCAGCAGTCTTGGAAAGTGAGGGAAGGTACTGCAAGTCCCATCATCCATGGTCTGCCCTCCTCCAAACTTCAGCAGGATGTAGAGTGGGTCACTGGGGCTCTGTGTGCCAAGTGCGGTCTTTATCGGTGTTTGTTGGGGGCCGCAGTGGTCTGTGGGAACAGAGAGGTGTGAAAGTACTACAAATACCATCATCCATTGTCAGTCCTCCCCTGAATCCTCACCACAATGTGAAGGTAGTCATGGGGGGTTATGTGTGCCAAGTTTGGTCTCGATCAGTAATTGGATAAGGGTCGCAGTGGACTTGGTAAGTGGTAGAGGTACTTCAAGTCCTATCATCCATGGCCTGCCCTCCTCCAAACTGCAGCAGGATGTAGAGTGGGTCATGAGGGCTTTGTGTGCCAGGTTTGGTGTTGATCAGTCATTGGATTAGGTTTGTAGCAGTCTTGGAAAGTAAGGAAGTTACTGCAAGTCCCATCATCCACGTTCCGCCCCCTCCAAACTTCAGTAGGATGTAGAGTGGGTCACTGGGGCTCTGTGTGCCAAGTGCGGTCTTTATCGGTGTTTGTTGGGGCCGCAGTGGTCTGTGGGAACAGAAAGTGTGAAAGTACTACAAATCCCATCGTCCATTGTCAGTCCTCCCCGAACCTCACCAGGACGTGAAGGTAGTCATGGGGTTATGTGTGCCAAATTTGGTCTCTATCAGTAATTGGATAAGGGTCGCAGTGGACTTGGGAAGTGAGTAGAGGTACTTCAAGTCCTATCATCCATGGCCTGCCCTCCTCCAAACTGCAGCAGGATGTAGAGTGGGTCATGGGGCTGTGTGTGCCAAGTGTGGTCTGTATTGGTCCTTTTTGGTGGCCTCAGTCGTCTGTGGGAACCAAAGTGTTGGAAAGTACTACAAATCCCATAATCCATGGGTCATGTCCCCCGAACCACACCAGTACGTAAAGGGGGTTAGGGGGGTTATGTGTACCAAGTTTGGTGCAGGTCCATCACCCGCGCTGGTCGCTGTGGCCTGTGAAAGTGGCTGCCATATATCCGCCCTTCCGCCCTCATTCGGGCCATCCTGCCCTTCTCGCCTGTAATGTTCTGGCCTGTTCTGCTGGTAATTGGTAACTTTAAAAGGCGGAATGGCAGGCAGCCATTTAGTAAAAGCTGAGGGGAGGAGAAAACAGGATTCCATTTTGTTTTCACAGAGCCAAGTGGGGAGGGACTGTTTATAGTGCATTTTTCCCCTCAGTGGGAAGAAATCCTGTTGTTTGAAGGTAGAGGCCTGGATTCTGGGTTGCTGGCTAATCTGTGGCTATCAATGCCCTCTGTCTGGTGCCTTAGAATTTTGGAGTGCCAAGGCTGGCCAATCAAAGGACTTTATGCAAATAGCTGGCACTTAGAATTTTGGAGTGCCAAGGCTGGCCAATCAAAGGACTTTATGCAAATAGCTGGCACTTAGAATTTTGGAGTGCCAAGGCTGGCCAATCAAAGGACTTTATGCAAATAGCTGGCACTTAGAATTTTGGAGTGCCAAGGCTGGCCAATCAAAGGACTTTATGCAAATAGCTGGCACTTAGAATTTTGGAGTGCCAAGGCTGGCCAATCAAAGGACTTTATGCAAATAGCTGCCACATATCGCTGTGGCCTGTGAAAGTGGCTGCCACATATCCGCCCGTCCGCCCTTCCGCCCCTCCCGCCCTCCCGCCTCCCGCCTCCCGCCTCCGCACACATACATACAAACATTCCGCTTTATAAAGGTATACAGATACAGATGGTGTGTTGTTGTATGTGGGCACTTGCTGCCGCTTGTTCACCGCCTCGAGTCGCCTTCGGGCTGAGAGAGGTGGTATAGAAGCATGGCAAATAAATAAATAAATAAATAAATTATGTTCTTCTCACAAGAAAGCCTATCTGTTCCAGAACCGAGCTTGAAGGTTTGTACCCTGTGTTGAGCCATGGAGACAGAACAGGGATGCTGTTAGTATACTGTCCATCTTGCTGCTGAGCAATCTCCCTTCCTGAACTAGCAAGGGTGGTTCCGGAAATGGTGTTGGAGACTCCTGGGGTGCGGGGGCTTCAACTTTCATCTTTATGTTGTCCTTGTCAGGGTCTCATGTCTACTATGACAATCATGTGCCTGCCTCAATAATATAATTGGTTCTGCTAAATGTGTTGATATGAGAGGACCCTTGGTTTCTGCTGCTGGACAGATAGAGAACTATCCAGTTTGGGATGGTGTACAAAATAACCCCTTGTCATGGTCAGAGCCCTTCCTTGTGAAGTTTGATTTGGCAGTAGCTGACCTTCTCTGCAGGAGTGAAGAACAGATTAAGATAGCCCTCCCCAAGAGTCTTGTGAAATCTGAATGCTTCCTGAATGTTCTGTGTGATTTTCTAGCAAACAGGGTTGGTCTTTTTGTCAAGGCCTTGCTCTCACGAATGAATGGTAAGGTGAAAACAAGAGCTATTGATGCAGCCCATTTACCTACAAATATTTGCTCACTTTACCAAAACAGCCTTTTAGCCATACCTTTATAATGTCCTGATGTGAATGTAATCTGAGAGTTTCAAAAGGAGAAGATAGGTTAACATAAGTTTACACAATCCAGTCTTAACACTGTTTCAGACACACAGTAACCTGATATTAAGGCTTCAAGTAATGCATACAATTCAGTCTTAGAATTAGTTTAGAATCTCGGTAACCCAGGCCCGGATTAGCCTCTTCGGCCGGCCGAGGCCAAGACGCCCCGCGCCGCCCCGCAGGGCGCGGAAAGCCATGCCCCCAGGGCACGGAGAGCCATGCCCCCAGGGCACGGAAAGCCACACCCCCAGGGCGCTGCTGCACATGTGTGGCAGCAGCCCCGGCCGTGCGGCTTCGCCGCTTCTCCTCCTCCCGCGACCGGAAGGAGGTCCGAGGAGGTGGACGGAAGCCGCGGCACCGGCCACACGGCTTCTGTCCACTCGAGCCTTCCCTTTCGGTCGCGGAGGAGGAGGAGGTGGTGGACAGAAGCCGCGCGGCACTGCTCGTGGGGCTTTCGTCCGCCGCTCCCTCCACCTTCCGTGACCAAAAGGAGGGCGCGAGGAGGAGGGCTTCCTTCCTCCTCCGCGCCTTTCTTTCAGTCGCGGGGGAGGAGGCGGTTGCGGATGGAAGCCCCACGAGCAGTGCCGCGGCTTCCGCCCACCTCCTCCTCCCGTGAAAGAAAGGAAGGCACGAGGAGGAGGAAGGGAAGTCCGCCCTCCTCGCCGCCTGTCGCTTTCTGCAAAGGAAGGAGGTGGCCAGGAGGAGGGAAGGAAGCCCGCTGGCGGGCATGCGTGCGCATGCATGCCCGCCGGCAGGGCGGAGCTTCCCTTCCTCCTCCTCGCTGCCTCCTTCCTTTGCAAAGGGGCGGCCCAGGTGAGGAGGGCGCCATTCCTCCTCCCGCGCAGCTCTCTCCCTGCCCTCTCCCGAGGCATGATGACTCTCTCGGGAGAGGTTGGGGGGAAAGTGCTGCGAGGGGGGCGGGTTTAATTTTTTTTAAATGTTTTCGGGGGGTCGAATCCGCTGCCCCCCAAAACCTGCCGCCTGAGGCCATGGCCTAGGCTGGCCTTATGGGTAATCCAGGCCTGCGGTAACCTAATATTAAGGCTTGTGTCGTGAACAGGTAGCCTTAATGAAGCTGAGCGCAATATAAGTTAAAGTAAAGTTTATTTGCAAGGTCCAGAAAACATAAAAACGGGGAAAAGACCCAAAAAACACTTCAACTTCAGTGTGAGCACAACAAATAACATAAAATGCAAAGCTACTGAGCAAAATTTTAGGTTATATGTGCTGTTCTATATATGTGATTTTATCTGTATTTATGAGTATTCAAGTGTTGTGAGTCGCCCCGAGCTGCACGGGAGTGGCGACAGACAAGTTGAAACAAATAAATAAAAAGAGTACAAAACAGAAAACCCGGATTAAATCTCCACAAAATGCGCGATATGCAAAAACACAAAAGGGAAAAGCAAGCGTCACCCAAAAGCCGATGTCGTCATCCAAAAAGAGGAGCCAGGCAGCAAAGAAGCGTCGAAACGGTCCGTAGTCAATCCAAGAGAGAAGGCAGCAGAGCGGAGTAGTTTAAACCGGTCCAAAGTTGTAGCGGAAGTTCAGGAACAGGGGCAGCAGCAACTAGCACACGTAAGGAAGTAAACGTGGTGTAGTAATACAAAGGAAACAAGATGCGGACCCCCAGTAGATACAATACCCAAGTCAGTGAAGGAGTCCAAGGTCCAAACTCACGTCCAAGAATTAGTCCACAGGAACGCAGCAACACAGCAAGGCAGCAAGACAAGACAGGATACAGGCAACAAGGCAACACTTTGCCAGCTGCAAGGGAATGTTTTTTTTCCCAGTCCCTCTTATTCACAAATCTTCCTCAGAGCTCGATTGAGCCGACGCCCCATCATTAACCCTTTGTCTAGCACAGTGTTTCCCAACCACTGTGACGGACCTCCTGCTGTGCCGCGAGAAAGCTCTCTCTGCTCCGTCCTTCCCCCCTCCTCCTGCCGAACTCCTGCTGCTTGGGTGGGGGGGGGGAGGCGGAAGGGCCAGGCGGTGTCGAAGAAAAAAAAGAAGGGGTCGGGGCAGCGCCTCCTTCGGCCGTTTCCCCAGCCAGCCTCCAATCCACCATGAATCTCGTCATGACTCTCACCTCTCGCTCGCTGAAGCCGTGCGGAGGAGGAGCCCCGCCCACTGAAGCCCGTCCACCGCTCTTGCTCCTCCTCTGTGGGAGAGCTGAAGCCAGGGAGGGGGCGAGGCATGGTGCAGCCTGGCTCCGCCCCCTCCCCGGCTTCAGCGCTCCCACAGCTTCGCCAGCCTTGAGGGGGCAGTGCCAAGCCAGCGGTGGCAGAGCCAACACAATGCTGGCTTGGCACTGCCCCCTCAAGGCTGGAGAAGCTGTGGGAGAGCTGAAGCCGAGGGAGGGGGCGGGGCATGGTGTAGCCTGGCTCCGCCCCTCCCTGGCTTCGGCACTCCCAGCAGCTGGTCCCAGCAAGCCACCATCCCCCAGCCGTTCTTTACTGTGTTAGAGTGTCATTTTGTGTCATTTTGGTTGGTGGTGTGCCCTCGGATTTTTTTAACGTTAAAAGTGTGCTGCGGCTCAAAAAAGGTTGGGAAACACTGGTCTAGCACACCAATCCCTTCTTCTCCTGTCATGACTTATAACATCCCAACATGATGATAACCCATCTTCACTCCAATTCCCATCCCTGGTAAATCCCACAAACAAGTCACTACTAGTTGGCTCTTGACACACATCGCAAACTTGCTGTCCTTTAGTCCAATCCATATCATCTGAGCTTAGTGAATCACCATCCCCACTACCCATGGTCTGCTCCTCACCACCAGACCCATCATCCCCAACAAATCCCGTAAAAGTATCTTAATCAGAGGATTCATTAAGTATTTGCCTAATCCTCTTACTCTCAAGCTCCCCGTCAGACTCCTGCTCCCGAGTAACCCATTTCCCACTTCTGGCGCCAGACTCCACTCTCTCAGCCTCGCATTCAGGTGCAACCACAACAGCTTGAGTTAAATGCTTCCACTGTTGGCTTGCCAACAGCTCCAGTTTCATATGCATTTTATATGAACTCTTCTGGTCCATATGCTATTGGCTCATTTTAACATACACACCCCTCATTTTCACTGAGATTGGCTAAAGCATGAAAACATTTTTAATGCTGACTTCTCTTCCTTGATTGCAATCGATAAACTATTTGTTAAGGCCTTGATTGCAATCGATAAACTATTTGTCAAACTATTTGTTTGATTGCAATCGATAAACTATTTGTTAAGACTATAAGGTCGAATGAAGATTAGTGACTGTTTAAAGTATTGTCTTGATTTTGTCAATGAGTATAGGTGTGTTAAAAGTGTTTAGTGACTTTTTAGCTGCATTGGAAACAAATGTGACAACTCTTATTATTGGCAACAAGAATATCTATATATATAAAAAGAGAGTGGTCGTGGTACCCGGCAAATAGGCGCGAAAACTACATGTCCCACACACACAAAAATCGCAAGGCCACTGATCCATACCCCTGGGTTCCTATAGGGCCCACAAAAACACCCCAAAACACAACGCAACCCCCTCAAAAACACCCCCGAAAAACAACATTTCCACCCATGCGCAAACGGTGGCGGACGCGGCGGCAGCTAAGACTCCGCGCACCTCCTCCTTCAACGCACCCCCCCCACCCCACCTCCACACGCCAACACATTGCCACCAACCCGGACACGACACGCCTCTTACCCGCTGCCTGAACCCAACCGCGCCGCCGCCGCCGTGCCCCCCTTCTCCGCAACGTCCAAGCCGCTCCTCAACCCGGGACACGCGCCTGCAACCTTGGCCGCCTTCTCAACCGCCTCCTTACCCTTCCTCTCCGGCTGCCATCCGGTTCTGGACCCGGCACACACCATAGCCTCCTCGCCCTTCTCCGCCGCCTCTTAGCCGGCCCAAAACACGGGCTGCACAGGAAGCACCGGGATGAGGACTGCCTTGCAAGCGGCGGAGGCCAGGAGCAGAAGGCCGAAGACGCAACACCACGACCCGGGTCCAAAAAAGGATGACAGCCGCCGAGGAAACCCAAGAACACGGCAGAGAAAGCGCCCAAGGAGGTGCGCACGCGACCCGACTCCATGGGGCGGCTGCAAGACACAGAACTACACCTCCCAGAAGGCTCCGCGCCACTCACTGGGAAAGAGGAGCAGAGCCTTCTGGGAAGTGTAGTCCCATAGCCGTACCCTCCTCCTCCTCCGTCCCCCAGCCACTTCTGTCTCCGGAACGAAAAGACACCGCCTTCCACGCCTCCTCCACCACCTCCTCAGCCTCCCTCCGCCGTGCGGGAGACACCTTGCCCCGAATCAAGACATGGGGCAACCGGCCTCCTGGGCAAGGTCCCCCTTCGACCCCCCTCCACAAGGGAGGAGGCGAAGGGGGGCGGACATGGAAGAGGCGGACATAAAACACATATACATACACACACACCAATATAAACACACATAAACAAAGACTTCCTCCAATCTCCTAAATAGGGCACAGCAACGTGTGCCGGGTTCAGCTAGTATATATATATAGAAGGCCAGTTTTATCTGGCAGTTTATTTTCTTGAAAGGTGACAGTAGAAAAGTCTGCTGCCCAAGCCATGGCTTAAAGCAGGGCTGTCCAACTGCCGGCCCTGCAGGACTTCAACTCCCAGAAATCCTAGCCAGTTTACCAGCTGTTAGGATTTCTGGGATTTGAAGTCCAAAACACCTGCAGGGCCAGCAGTTGGACAGCCCTGGCTTAAAGGAAATATTTGAGCATACTCTTAGCCAACCTTTCCACTTTAACTTGTACTTGGCACATCCTCTTATTTCATTAATGTTTCCTCTTTTGCTTCAGTGCCTACTTTTCACCAGAGTATTCACAGGAACATTAATTCACAGTCAGCTCATAGGCCAACAGCAGTGTATTCATACCTCCAGCATTTTAGGGTAAAGAGCCTCTTTGCACATTTACAGTACACATTATCTTCTATATATAAAAAAATTATATAAAATGATAGCTGTCATCCCAAGTAGCCTATAGACAGCAAAACCACACAAGGCAGACACACCAAAACAGGCCACCTATATACACAAAAAACCCAACGAGGTATGTTTACCATCACCCCCCCCCCCAAGTCTAACAAAACGGTGAAAAACACTAAAAACCAATTGGACTACAATTCCCACGATGTCTCACCTTACTGCTGCACTGCTCATGCGCAGAAACACTTCCCCTGCGTGCAAACCCCTAACAGATGACCATCCAGCCCTTTTAATAATCATAATAGTAATAGGAGCAATCACAGGGGCCATCCAGTCCAACCCCCTTCTGCCATGCACAAAAAGCACAACTAAAGCACCCCTGATTGGTGGGAGGGAAATAAGTTTTGGGAAGGAAAGAGAGGGGGAAAGTATATGGGTGGCGAGGATGGTGAGGAAAAAAGACTTGGGGGTGCGGGAGGTGAGGAAAAAAGGCTTTTGGAGGCAGGGGGGACGAGAGAAAAAGGCTTTTGGCAGCAAGGGAGTGGGAAGAGGAGGAAAAGCTTGGAGGAGAAGGGGGAGCGAACCACGAAGCCCCTCAATATGCTTTGCGGGACCCCAAGAGCTCCATGGAACACACTTTGAGAACTACCGCGGATGTAGATTTAAGATTCAGTTCAACTCCACCTTTAAAAGTTTTAATAGTTTGGATGTGTATATAGCACTTTGTTTCCTGTATGAAATTAAAAATGCAATTTTGCTTCTAGGCAAGCAGATACTAAAAATATATGATGGGAATGATGCAGTAAAACGCAACCAGTCTCGGCTTATTACGGTTCCAAGGATTGCAAAAAATGAAGAAGTTGTGGTAGGAAAGACAGTTATTTGTTATCTTCTGTGTATCTAAAAAATGAAGTACTGTTAAAGTATATGAGGCAGCTTGTTTAATTGTAGTTCCATTAATGTTCTATCCCAGATCATTAAATACTTACGCAATCAAGTAATAAATTAGGGATTTGAAATCCAATTAATATCTCTTATCATAGCTTTATTATTATAAATGTAAAAACGACAACTTGAAAAGCTTCTCTTTACAAATACTTTGTCCTTTTTCTTTTGATAGGCAGAAAATTGAACCCCAACCTTGTGGGCAATTGTATTGTATTTCCTATGGGTTCTTATTATCTATTTAAAATCTATTTTCTTTTCAATGTTAGTATTTTTGCTCTATTTAGAGCTTTGGTTTGGCCTAGTTTGGTGGCCAGTAATGGAAGACCTCAGACTAAATTTTGCTTACATCACAATGCCATATTGGTCCATAGTTCCAGTGAAAAGAAAAGGGAAATTAGCTAAAATGGTGCATAGTTTTTCAAAATCACATCAGAAGTGACTTGAGAAATTGCAAGTCGCTTCTGGTGTGAGAGAATTGGCTGTCTGCAGGGACGCTATCCAGGGGATGCTGGGATGTTTTACCATTCTGTGGGAGGCTTCTCTCATGTCCCCACATGAGAAGCTGGAGCTGACAGTTGGGAGCTCACCCTGTATTGCAGATTTGAACCAGCAACCTTCAAGCCAGTAGTTCAGCTAACACAAGTTTTTAACCCAGGGGTCAGGAACCTTTTTGACTCAGAGAGCCATAAAAGCAAAATATTTGGAAATATTTATTTCAGTTAGAGCCCTATATATATATATACACACACACACACACACACACACACACATATATGTGTGTGTGTGGGGGATGGATGAAATATATATACAGGTCCTTCTCAAAAAATTGGCATATAGTGCTAAAGTTCATTGTTTTCCATAATGTAATGATAAAAATTAAACTTTCATATATTGCACACCAACTGAAATATTTCAGGTCTTTTTTTGTTTTGTACTGATGATTTTGGCATACAGCTCCTGAAAACCCAAAAATACTGTCTCAAAAATTAGCATATTTGGTTGGATGGAATATGCTAATTTTTTGAGATATGTATGCCAAAATCATCAGTATTAAAACAAAAAAGACCTGAAATATTTCAGTTGGTGTGCAATGAATCGAAAAATATATGAAAGTTTAATTTTATCATTACATTATGGAAAATAATGAACTTTAGCACTATATGCTAATTTTTTGAGAAGGACCTGTATACACACACACACACACACACACACACACACACACACACACACTGAATTAAACTAAATGTGAGTATATACGTACATATTCAACTTATCAAATCCATAATTTTTTATTATTGGGGAAAGGAGGATATAACTTATCATCACAAAATACAGAGTTAGGGATATACTTGCCGTTTAAGATGACTCGGCTTTCAGCGCCTCTGTAGTTTCCTGACTCCCTTGGGATAAGCGCCATGGCCGTGCCTCGAAGCAGGGGCTGCCACCGGCACACCCTCACCATCTTTGATGGAGGGTGGGAGAGTCAATGCGTGGCCCAGGCCAGGTGCAGTGGAGGAAGGAAGGAGGGGTTGGCAAGGCTTGCCAGCAGCAGCAGCAGCCGCCTCTTTGGAGGCTTCTGAGGAGCCGAGCCGCCTTCGCCCTCCTTTGCCCCAAATTCCACCCATGCAGCTCAGCTGGAGGTGGGGCCAGCGCCAAGCTCTCAGCTGCGCGTGCAGAATTTGAGGTGAAGAAGGGCGAAGGTGGCACGTGTAGCTGAGAGCCAGCATGGAGAGCTTGGCGCTGGCCCCACCTCCAGCTGAACCGCGCATGCGAAATTTGGGGTGAAGGAGGGCGAAGGCGGCACGCATAGGTGAGCCAGATGCAATAATCGAAAGAGCCAGATATGGCTCGCGAGCCATAGGTTCCCGACCCCGGTTTAACCCACTGCACCACCGCAACTCCGGTGGTGCAGAGTGAGTCCAGGTAGTAACTTCGATTCTTCTGTTTCTCTTGTTAAATGTCCTCGTGAGAAAGGCATTTACCTGTAAGAGCTGTATTTGATCATAGTGTAGGGTTGCCATTTGTTGATATAAGAAATAAGGGACATTTACGGGATTTTTCACAAAATAAGGGACACTTCATTAAAAACTTGAAACTCAAACATTAGGTAGAAATAGTTTTATTAACAGAATAAGATAATGATTGAAACTCACAAAAGAAGCTGACTTACACCCTCTTAACAGGACATGGTATGTTTCTGCATGCTTTGTCATGCAGAAAAAACATTATTAGAACTACCTAATTTTCTCCATCTGTAGTTAGTCCTTGACTTTGCTGACTTTAAAAGTGCACTGTCTAAACATTAAAATAAAATAAATTTTATAAGACCTTACATCTTCATGATTATTATGTCAATAGTTAATGGTATAGTATAGTATGGGATACACAGCATTGTATAGTATTGGGATGCACAGCTAGGCCTATTTTAAGAGTAACTCTCAAGCAACCAGAAACTATCTTTATCCAGCATGATCCAACAGTCCCCTTGGGTAACGCTTAATTAGTCTACTGTACTTTGAAAAAGTCCTGTATCGCCTCTTCCTTCCAACGGGGACGCAGGCTGCCCTGCGAGTTGGAATCCCGGGCAGGCATTGCCGTGGAAACCGCAGCGCACCTTCCTCTGGTCAACCCCGCCCAGTCCTGTCCTGCTAGTCAAAAATAAGGGACAGGGCCTGAAAATAAGGGACACAAATTTTAGGGGCAAAATAAGGGACGTCCCTTAGAATAAGGGACATATGGGAACCCTATCATAGTGTCTACCATGGACGTCAAAACAAAATTAGTTTCCATTCAACAGTCTCCACATGGTCTTTCAAAAAGCAAAATGTAACAGTGTGTCCCTGTGCTGTTTTAGGAGGCTGCCCTGAGAGCTTATTACATCAATGATGATCCACAAGATTATGAACTCCAGACGTTCACTCAGCAGGCCTTGTTTTGTGATGACATAATTAATAGGAACGATACTACAGAAGAGGCTCAATCCGGATCTGTATTCCGAGAAGCTGTTCCTGAAGCTTGGATCATCAGAGCCAAACCCAGGGACAATGAAGTCATAAAAATTTTCCCTGGTTGGCTGAAGTGAGTGATACTTCCCTCTCTAAATTCAAAATCAATGAAGGCTTGTCATGCCAGGAATGACATTTACAACCTTAGATGTACATTGGGATTAAGGAAAGGAGAGATCATTTTCAGTATATGTACCCTGGTTTTCCTTATAAATGAATAAAGCAGCCTAATATATTATTGAAACACATCAAAGCAATTATGCCACATCTTTTGCCAGAAGTTTAGTCTGAGGCAATAACTCAGTAGGAATCAAAGGAACTTCAATGCAGCAACATCTGGCTGTTCGTATTATCCTTTACCAGCTAGAAAGTTGAAAATATTGTCATTTTCATATTCCTGTTCTATTTTCATATTTCAGGCAGCAATTCCAAATTTTCAGCAATGTCAAGGCAGAGTTTATTAAATGAGGTCTAATTTTGATTTGTAATCTATTATATAAAGGAGGTCCCGTCGTCGAACGACTGACAGAGACAGAGAAACCTTCCAAGGCAGAGACACCAAACTTGCCAACACAAATAGGCCTCAGGCTAGGAAGGTTTTTAGCAAAGAAACTTTCCCTCCCAAAACCTAGAAGGCCCCCAAAACAACGATACAAAAAAACCCTACATTTCCCAGCATCCTCTGTGGCAGCCAGCGAAACCCATAGGGCAACATCAGTTACCATAGTAACGGTGAGCAAAACCACTTAGAATGCTGAGTGATTTCAGTTGAGGGTTAAACTGCCACGGTCAAGATCTAGGAGGGAGACAAATAGGGCACCAGGGACACAGGCACCACTGACAAACACATACCCCCAGAATAATACAAAAGTAATACCTACACACAACACAATACGCACATAACACAACCTTGCGTCTACTGCTCAACCCATTTGTATGCCATTCCTTCCTTCCACACAGGCATAAGCTGACCCAAAAGACAAGCCATGCCTCCTAAAAGAACAGCATCGGACTGACACACTTCAAGCGCTACATACATCACACAAAAGGGCAGAACAAACGCCAGAACAGAAAAACACTGCACTACACTAGCTTTTGCCATCACCATAAACAAGGCTCAAGGACAAACACTACAAATCTGTGGCATAGACCTCGACACAGAATGCTTCTCCCACGGACAACTCTACATAGCGTGCTCCAGAGTTGGGAAACCACAGAACCTCTACATCAACACAGCAGACGGAAAGACAAAAAACATTGTATATCCACAAGCTCTGCAGAACGCCAGGAACACCACACACTGACAACTTTCTTTCAACATCCCACCCACCAGAACAACCCACAACGACACAGCCATGACCCCACCAAGACCATAAGTAACATCAATTCCAACCCTTACATACTTAGACTTTCTCGCATCTCCTAAATAGGGCACAGCAACGCATGCCGGGTACAGCTAGTATATTATAATACAACTTGGGAGCACTTGAATGGTTGCAAATCAATCAATTTAAACTCTAATCTGAAACAAAGTGAAGGAAGAGGATAGGTGAAACTGCAGTTTTAAGGCAAAAAGGTTGGGTGAGGGCATCAAGCTCTTCCTGTTTATTGCTTACCTCT
The DNA here is from genome assembly GCA_030556195.1 of Anolis apletophallus. Classification (NCBI taxonomy): domain Eukaryota; kingdom Metazoa; phylum Chordata; class Lepidosauria; order Squamata; family Anolidae; genus Anolis; species Anolis apletophallus. Next base: position 148,430,323 of record JARBWK010000006.1, read on the forward strand.
GTATATTGTTTTCCTGATACAATTGGGTGACGGGGACGGGACATATTTGGGGAAAGTGAATGGTGGGAGTGGAGGGACTCCTTTGCCTACATATATACTGCTTAGTGCCTGCATAAAATTATTTTCCTTTTTAGGGTTGGGATGGCTTGCGTGTCAATACGGATAAATAAAGAAAGCACTACTCAGACAGTAATTAAAGAAGTTCTCCCCTTGCTTGGATACCAGGTAAACAATATCAAATGGATAACTCTATTTTTCCCCATGTTGAGTAATATTCAATAAGACTAAGAGCATAAGAGTCGTATTGGTTTAGATCAGGGCTGCCCAGGAAGTCAATCGCGATCGACCAGTCGATCCCGGGACCGAAGGAGGTCGATCGCAGCTGGATGGGGCGCTTCTCAGAGGGGGGCGGAGCCAGGCCACAGCAAGCCCCGCCCCCTCCCCGGCTTCGGCACTCCTAGCAGCTTCTCTAGGTTTGAGTATGGCAATGCCAAGCCAGTGGAGGCATAGCTAGCACAAGGCTGGCTTGGCATTGCCATCCTCAAGCCTGGAGAAACTGCTGGGAGCTCCAACACCAGAGGGGAGGGGCGGAGCTTGGTGTGGCCAAGCCCGCCCCTCCCCGGCTTCTGCACTCCCAGCAGCTTCTCCAGGCTTGAGGGATGCAGTGCCAAGCCAGTGGTGGCATAGCTAGCACAAGGCTGGCTTGGCATTGCCATCCTCAAGCCTGGAGAAGCTGCTGGTAGAGCGGAAGCCAGGGGGGTGGAGCCAGGCCACGCCAAGCCACGCCCCTTTCCCCAGCTTTGGCACTCCCAGCAGCTTCCCCAGGCTTGAGGATGGCAATGCCAAGCCAGTGGTGTCATAGCTTGCACAAGGCTGGCTTGGCACTGCCATCCTCAAGTCTGGAGAAGCTGCTGGGAGTGCCGAAGCCAGGGGCAGGGCTTGGCATGGCCTGGCTCCGCCCCCCTCTGAGAAGCACCCCATCTGGCTGGGATCGACCTCCTTCGGTCCCGGGATCGACTGGTCGATTGTGATTGACTTCCTGGGCAGCCCTGATCTACAAGGTTGAATATGGGAATCTACAGAATCTACAAGTTGAACATGTGCTGACAGTGTGACGCAGCAGCTATAAAAGCCATTTCAATTAATGTGTGTATGTTTCTCTCTCTCAACAGTTAGAAAACTTCCAGAATTTCAGCTTGGTCGAGGTACTTATGGGTTCCAAGCAAGGCAAGTCTTAAGTAGCCTTTCATTATTATATCCTTAAAATCATATGTTAGCTTTTGTTGGATATTAAATTTTAGTAAAACAATGCTGGGTTTTAATTTTCAAGTTGTCAGTCTCGTGGTTTCATTTACGCCTTCGAAGATTAAATTTAATTGGATGAATTGGAAACCAGAGCTACAACTCCAAACGTGTTAATGAGTTATATGATTGATTTTAATTAAAAAGAAATCACACAAGAATGTCCCTTTCCCCCACGTAGTTCAGCGGATGGTGCTGGATGATCTCGAAGTGATTCTTGGCAGATTCCAAGACATAAGAAAGGTCAGTATAAAAGAAAAGTATTTTTTATTCCTGGATTCTTTTATTTATTTATTTATTTATTTATTTTATTTATTTCCTCGATCTTATATACCGCTCCTTCCTGCAGGCTCGGGGCAGTTTACATACAGATTAAAATTGCGTAAAAACGCAACGGTTACATAAAAGCGATAAAAATACAGATAGTACATGGGATATCATAAAATTGGGAGACAGTTTTCAATGTTGATATCATAACGAACCCTGTCTCTAAAGTCTGACCCATTAAGAAAGCCCCACAACACAAAACCCATTTCAGACAACGCACAATCCTCTTGACATTCAGGTTAGTTTTGCCACTACCACTGGCAGGGCACATCAGAAGGTGGGGACTATTTATTTATTTATTTATTTATTTAAAACTGTTGTACCCCGACCTTCTCACCTCAATCGAGGGACTCAGACCAGCGTAACAGCAAAAATTCAATGCTATACCATTTTAAAACAACTACAACAACATATTAAAATACATAAAAACCCATCATAAATCCACATCGCCATTAAAACAATTCCACTCAATCTGTAAATGTGGTCATTCATTCAGATAATAGCCAATCTCAGCCTATTCTGGGAAGGCTTGGTTTCACATCCAGGTCTTCACCAGCCTCCTAAAGGACAACAGAGAGCGGGCAGATCTAGCGTCACTTGGTAGAGGGTTCCACAGCTGAGGAGCAACCACAGAGAAGGCCCTGTCTCTCGTCCCCACCAGCCGCACTTGTGAAGCCGGCGGGACCGAGAGCAGGGCCTCTCCGGAGGATCTTAATGTTCTTGATGGTTTGTAGGGGAGAATCCGTTCGGACAGGTAAACTATCATGCTGCTTGTGAAGGATGAATAGCTACTGACATCAAAGCAATGAAAATTTGCTGCACATCAAGTTCTCTTCTTACCTGTCTCATCTTATGATTTGGACAAAACCACTGCTGCTCATGACAACTTACCGTATTTTTCGCACCATAAGACGCACCTGCTGATAAGACGCACCTAGATTTTAGAGGAGGAAAATAGAAAAAAAAATATTTTCGCTCCCCCTCTAAAATCTAGGTAAATCTTATCAGCAGGTGCGTCTGGCTGACTCCTCCCCTGGCTCCTTTCCTTTCCCTCCCACCTTTCCTCGAGCGAAGGAAAGGTGGGAGGGAAAGGAAAGGAGCCAAAGGGGAGTGAACCAGCGTCCCTCCGCCGCCGCAACGGACCAGAGAAGAGGAGAGGCAGCGACAGGGTAAGTATATCGCCGCCCTCCCTCTGCTCCAGCGCCTCCCCCCCCCCCCCGGCCTGCGTCTTCGCTCCATAAGACGCAGCTGATTTTTCATCCCACTTTGGGAGGAAAAAAACTGCGTCTTATGGTGCGAAAAATACGGTAATACTTGGATTCTCTGTTCTTGTTTTGATGGGGAGAAGAAAGACACTTGTGTCCCACTTGAATTGTCTTTCATTTCTGCTCATGAAAGAAAAGTGAAACAATTCTATGACTTAGTTTTTAAAAGACCTATCAGAAGTGGTGAACTTATTTGAGGGCTAAATTTCAGCACTGGATAGTTCCTTAAAGAAATTCGTTACTCTATTGCAGTGTTTTCCCAACCTTTTTTGAGCCGCGGCACACTTTTTACATTTATAAAATCCTGGGGCACACCACCAACCAAAATGACACGAAATGACACTCTAACACAGTAATACATATAGTTAATATGTTTTTAAATGTATTTATACACTCAGTGTGAAACCTGGGCCTGTTTCGATGAACACAAGATAGAGTTATAGTTCAACCGCAATCAAAGAGCACTCAATCAAACATCCCACACAGAACTCCCGTAACCAAGGGAAAATGCTATGAGTTTGGTGAGCATTGACCTTGAGTTTTGGAGTTAATAGTAGATGAACCAATATAGATAAGTAATTTGAGCATTGGAGTTATGGGTGCATCTACACCAGGCATGGGCAAACTTGGGCCCTCCAGGTGCTTTGGACATCAACTCCCACCACTCCTAACAACCTCAGGCCCCTTCCTTTTCCCCGCTTAAGCGGCTGAGGAGGAAAGGGAAGGGGCCTGAGGCTGTTAGGAGTGGTGGGAGTTGATGTCCAAAGCACCTGGAAGGTCCAATTTTGCCCATGCCTACTCTGAAGAACTGATGGAGTTGACACCACTTTAGACTGAATGCTACGGAATTAGAGGGAGTTGTAGCTTTGCAAAGGCTTTAGCCGTTTCTGCCTAAACCTCACCAAACCACAACTGCCAGGTTGTTCCATAGCAATGAAAGTAGCCTTGAGCTGCAGTCATTCTAAGTCTAGATCTCTGGAGAGCTCTGCCTCTCTCTCTCTTTCTCTCTCTGCCTCTCTCTCTCTCTCTGCCTCTCTCTCTCTCTCTCTCTCTCTCTCTCTCTGCCTCTCTCTCCCTCTCTGCCTCTCTCTGCCTCTTCTGTAAAATCTTCTGAACCAACAAAGCTCGAAAAAAAGAAGGCTCGGGGGTGACTCGCAGGCACAACAACAACAATAGATGGGGAGGGGAGCCAGGGAGGGCTGCTCTTTCCTCGGAGGAGCCTTTCCGACTCACTGACGGCGGGCTCCAAGGAGGACATGGTGCTGCTGGCAGAGGCAGGGGAGGAGGAGGAGAGGGGAAGGGGGCCGAGGGCCAAGCCAGGGGGCAGGGCCAGGGAGCGCAGGACGAGCAGCGCAGGACGAATGGCACTGAATGGAGCGGCGAAGGGCAGACCCAGCAGAGGCAGGGAAGGAGGAGAGGGGGGGGCGAGGGCCAAGCCAGGGGGCGGGGCCAGGAAAGATACATTTTCCCGCGGCACATCAGGTGATCGCTAACGGAACACTAGTGTGCTGCGGATCAGTGGTTGGGAAACACTGCTCTATTGTGCTGCTTCTTAAACTGTGGGTACCAACCCTAAATGAGGTCCCCTTATCTCAGTGTCAGGGTCCCCAAAATTTGTTAACAGTAAAAGATTTCCAAATTTCACCTAATAGCTAGTTTAGACATTTACCTGAATGTGTTGTGCAGTGTTTACAGTGCATGCTGCAGAAGATGCTTCAGCTGCACTTCATAAAAATTGCTTCCACAATTTCCCATTGCTGTTATTTCTCCTCCTGCTCCTCTAGACTTTTTAAGCCACTTTCTTATAGTCACTGAGCAGAGTTTGAAAGTGTTTTGGCAGATCTTGGGAGGACAGAGGAGAAATTGTCAACATTCGGCTTCTCCGGAAAGCATGCTGCAGCCTCTGTCCCTCTTCCCACCTTCAGGACTGATTTTAGTAAAGATAAGACATGGTCTACTTCAGGGCTGTCCAACTTCTACCGGCCCAGGGGCCTGAATTCCGGTCACTGATGACCTGGGGGGCTGTAGGGTCTGCCCCCGCCCCTGGCTCCGCCCCCTCCCCGCCCCCTTATTTTTATTTAATATTAAATATATTTAATTCCATCCTCCCCTCTCCCTTATTTTTATTTAATATTAAATATATTTAATTCCATCCTCCCATCTCCCCTTATTTTTATTTAATATTAAATATATTTAATTCCATCCTCCCATCTCCCCTTATTTTTATTTAATATTAAATATATTTAATTCCATCCTCCCTCTCCCCTTATTTTTATTTAATATTAAATATATTTAATTCCATCCTCCCCTCTCCCCTTATTTTTATTTAATATTAAATATATTTAATTCCATCCCTCCCTCTCCCCTTATTTTTATTTAATATTAAATATATTTAATTCCATCCCCCCATCTCCCCTTATTTTTATTTAATATTAAATATATTTAATTCCATCCTCCCTCTCCCCTTATTTTTATTTAATATTAAATATATTTAATTCCATCCTCCCCTCTCCCCTTATTTTTATTTAATATTAAATATATTTAATTCCATCCTCCCCCTCTCCCCTTATTTTTATTTAATATTAAATATATTTAATTCCATCCTCCCTCTCCCCTTATTTTTATTTAATATTAAATATATTTAATTCCATCCTCCCTCTCCCCTTATTTTTATTTAATATTAAATATATTGAATTCCATCCTCCCCCTCCCCTTATTTTTATTTAATATTAAATATATTTAATTCCATCCTCCCTCTCCCCTTATTTTTATTTAATATTAAATATATTTAATTCCATCCTCCCATCTCCCCTTATTTTTATTTAATATTAAATATATTTAATTCCATCCCTTCCCTTATTTTTATTTAATATTAAATATATTTAATTCCATCCTCCCCCTCTCCCCTTATTTTTATTTAATATTAAATATATTTAATTCCATCCTCCCCTCTCCCCTTATTTTTATTTAATATTAAATATATTTAATTCCATCCTCCCCTCCCCCCTTATTTTAATGTATCCCATCTCCCCTTATTTCATCTTTAAATATATTTAATTTTGTATTTAATACATGAGGGGAGATGGGGGGAGGGAATGAGGAGCCCCCTGCTTCGGCCTACCTTTTCCAAACGCGCAGGATCCAGGAGTACCTGGACGACGAGAGAGGCGACGACCGACTGAGTCGAAGGTCCTAATCGCGTCTGTGGGCCTCAGCGATACAGTAGTAGAGTAGCCGAAGAGTATCGCGAGAATATGCAATCCACACGGGATTTCGCTGTCAACGCCGGCGTGATCTCGCGTTGACAGTGAAATCCCGTGTGGATTGCGTATTCTCGCGATACTTGCTCCGAACCCGGAAGTAGGTATTTTATTTTAATTTTTTAAATTTTATTTTTCAATTTTTATTTTTTATTAAAAAGCTTAGGGGGCCATAGGAAAGGGGCTGGGGGGGCGTATACGGCCCCCGGGCCGCCGGTTGGGCAGCCCTGGTCTACTTCCCATGAAGGTTGTGTGGGAAGTACTAAGTAAACTACTTTGTGGGACATACGTTTTGTGAGCCTTTAAAATATTGTTTCACTCCCAACATTCACAGCATCTCTCTGGAGTTCTTTTGTGAGCATTATTAGAAGGTCCAGAAACAGGATAGGGATGATCAGCACATATGTCTATTGGTCCGTGACTTGGGATTTTAACATCAGAATCCTGCTAGTACTACTTAGTCCTGTTTACAATTGTAGTGATGAAAGGCAGATAAAATCTGACACTTCTGAGTAGTCTTCTTCTCTAGTGCCTCATTGATCACCACTAGACTATGACCCAATAGCTCCCGGTCCTTTGAATTTCCAGGAAGTAACAAAATATTTGCAGTCAGTAGGCACAAACATGTGGTTTTTTTTCATGTCAGGAGTTACTTGAGAAACTGCAAGACGCTTCTGGTGTGAGAGAATTGGCTGTCTGGAAGGACACTGCCCAGGGGATGCCCGGATGTTTTACCGTCCTGTGGGAGGCTTCTCTCATGTCCCTGCATGAACCGGAACTGGCTTTTAATGGTTGATGATTGCCTTTTATAGGATTTATGTTTATGTTTTACAATGTTTTACTTTTGTATGATTTTTGTCATTGTCATTTTGGCAATTGAATGTTTTGCCCTGTGTTGGAAACCGCTCTGAGTCCTCTTGGGGAGATAGGGCGCTATAGAAAGTTTTGTTTTTATTATTATATTGAATTGAATGAGAAGCTGGAGCTGACAGACGGGAGCTCACCCCACTTCCCGGATTCAAACCGTTGACCTTTCGGTCAGCATTCCTGCTGGCACAAGGGTTTAACCCATTGCGCCACCGGGGGCTCAAATAAGGTCTATGGCAGATCCTGGAACGTCTGGATGTCCCCCCAAATTCTTCAAAATGATTACCCTGTTACATGAGGGCCAGCGCGGTCAAGTCAGATACGGCGATGCTCTCTTGGAGCCCTTTGTCATAACCAACGGAGTGAAACAAGATTATGTTCTTGCACCAACCCTATTTACAATCTTCTTCAGCATGATGCTCCAAAGGGCTATGGCAGACCTCGAAGAAGAAGACGGCATATATATACGCTATCGTACTGATGGTAGCTTTTTCAACTTAAGCCGTCTGAGGGCTTGCACAAAGACTCTAAACTATCTTGTCCTTGAGCTGCTTTTTGCTGACGATGCTGCCCTTGTCGCCCATTCAGAAGCAGCCCTGCAGCGCCTAACATCCTGCTTTGCAGCAGCTGCAGACCTATTTGGGCTGGAATTCAGCCTTTAGAAAACAGAAGTTCTCTACCAGCCCGCAACACAGGAAGAACACCATCCCCACGTCAGTATAGGCAAATCTGTGCTTAAGTCCATTCAGCAGTTCACCTACCTGGGAAGCATCATCACTTCAGATGCCAAGATTGATAAAGAGATAGATCACAGATTATCAAAGGCATATAGTGAATTTGGAAGGCTTCACAAAAGAGTCTGGAGCAACAAGCACCTGAGGCAAAGCACCAAAATCAGTATGTACAGAGCTATCATACTGTCTATTCTCCTCTATGGGTCTGAAACATGGGTCACCTATCGGCAACACCTACAACTCCTCGAACGCTTTCATCGGCGCTGTCTTCGCACAATCCTAAATATACACTGGTCTGACTATGTGACTAATGTTGCTGTCCTTGAGCAAGCAGGGATCACCAGCATTGAGGCCACGCTATTGAGAGCGCAAAAAGAGGCAGGCAGGGCACATCTCTAGAATGGAGGACCACCGCCTCCCAAAGATACTACTCTATGTTGAACTCGCCACGGGTCAACGCAAGAGAGGCGCCCCCAAAAAAGAGATATAAGCACTGCCTGAAACAACATCTCAGGCTCGGCCAGATTGATCACCAACAATGGTCCACCCTGGCCTCACATCGGGAGGCATGGAGACGCACTATCCATAATGCTGCGGCCTCTTTCGAGAAGACACACCGAATGGGTCTCGAAGAGAAACGACAACGCAGAAAGAACCGCAACTTGGAAACAACATCACCCAAGGAGACCTTCTGCTGTGCTTTTTGCTACCAAACTTGCCTATCTCAGATTGGCCTTTTTAGTCATTGTAAAAAGCGTGGGATGAGTCCTTCCTAAGAATCTTCTTTTGCGAAGTAATGCCGAGAGAGAGAGAGTTGTCCCAGATAGCTTTCTCCCGAATAATTTCGGCCCTCAATTATCCTGACATATGCTGGTTTTACCGAAGGACAAAAGCGTTAGTAAGCTAAGTAAGTGACATGAAATGAAATATAGCACAATACATTCTCGCAATAGGATTTGGAATTCTTAACCAATTATTCTAGCTTATGTAGGAGACCACCCATAATTGTGGCTGTCCTCTATTTTCGCCAGTATATTCCACAAATGGCACTAAATGAGGACAAACATGATATTCCAAGAAAAGGGGGGGAAAATCTCTGGATAAGAACAATGCAGTTAGGATGAATGATCTGCTAACGGTTTTGGTGACACTAATTTGTGTTTATAAGAATCTTGACCTTCTCTCTGTGTGTATGCTATTTCATTGCAAAGTGATGGGTTTTCGGCATTCTTTCTTCTTTCACAGACTTCGCTACGTCAGATGAATCAAACAAGGTTTTACATTGTAGAAAAAAATATGTCAGTTGCACGAGTCCATTTGTTTATTGGTGGTCTACCATCTTATCTCTCTAATGAAGAATATATGAATATCCTCAAAGACGAACTGGCCATCAAAAGTAAGTCAAACGCTGTCATTGCTTCTGTTTAAATTTCTGTACAATGAGAAAAGATTTCAGATGATTATCATTCTAATTTTTTTTTAAAAAAATATCTTTTCTTTACTTTCTGTAAGGTCATTTTTAAAAGCGTCTTCCATGTTTATTACATTGTAACACTACTACGCAGATCAGTGTTTTTCAACCTTTTTTGAGCCGCGGCACATTTTTGACATTTGCAAAATCCTGGGGCACACCACCAACCAAAATGACACAAAATGACACTCTAACACAGTAATACATATAGTTAATATGTTTTTAATGTATTCATACACTCAGTGTGAAACCTGGGCCTGTTTCGATGAACACAACATAGATATCCTGGCAGGAATGGCAGAAAGACACAAACTTCCCACACAGAACTCCCATAACCAAGAGAAAATACTATAAGAGTTTGGTTTGACCTTGAGTTTTGGAGTTGTAGTTCACCTACGTATATCCAGAGAGCATTGTGGACTCAAACAATGTTGGATCAGGACCAAACTTGGCATGAATACTCAATATGCCCAAATGTGAACACAGATGGAGTTTGGGGAAAATAGACCTTGACATTTGGGAGTTGTAGTTTTTGGGATTTATAGTTAACACACAATAAAAGAGCATCCTGAACTCTTGCAACAATGGAATTGAACCAAACTTGGCATATTGAACTCTCATTACCAACAGAAGGTACTGAAAGTGTTTGCTTGGGAATTGTAGTTGTAGTTGTAGTTCACCTACACCCAGAGGACACTGAGGCAAAGTGAGCAGAGCGAGGCTGGGATGAAGGGAGCCCAAGTGGAGAAGAAAAAGTGTTCGGCAGGAGCAGGAAGAAAGGGTATTGGAGGTTCCAATTTCCCACGGCACACCTGATGATCGCTCACGGCACACTGGTTGGGAAACACTGACGTAGATAACCAGAGGAAGCACCTAATAAAAGTAAACAGCTGTGGCACTCCAGTGAGAAAAACTGCATTCTAGATTTCTTCTTTTGTTTTTCTAAAAATTGTCACTAAGTTTTTTTTATCATCAATATGACTGCCCAGGCAGTCCCCAGGTTACGTACAAGATAGGTTTTGTAGGTTTGTTCTTAAGTTGAATGTGTTTATAAGTCGGAACACATACATTGTTTAAGTGTAACTCCGGCCAAACATATACCGTGTTTCCCCGAAAGTAAGACAGCGTCTTACTTTCTTTTCCCCCCGAAAAGTCCCCCTACGTCTTACTTTCGGGGATACGTCTTATATAAACGAAGACGTACCCCGTCGCCATGCCCACGGCGCCGCCGTCACGCCGCCACCGGCCCCATCGGCCGCAGCACACCTCCGCGGCGCAGCTTTCTGCGTAAGGAACATCTACAGGCGCCTCTTGCTCTCTTCCCCCTCCCTTTCTTCGTCCAAGGAAGGGAGGGGGAAGAGAGCAGGAGGCGGGGCGAAGCGGCGTCACGTCAGAGGCTTCACCCCCGCCTCCTGCTCCTTCTCCCCCTTCGTCTATTCGAGCTCACGAAGGGAGGGAAAGGGAGAAGAAGCAGCATGAGCGGCGTCACGTCAGAGGCCAGGCCTCTGACGCGACACCGCTTCACCCCGCCTCCTGCTCCTTCTTCCCCTCTTCGTCCATTTGAGCTCACGAAGGGAGAGGAAAGAAGGAGCAGGAGGCGGGGCAGCGTCACGTCAGAGGCTTCGCCCCGCCTCCTGCTCCTTCTCCCCCTTCGTCCATTCGAGCTCACAGAGGGAGGGGGAAAGAGCAGAAGGCGGCGGCGGCGTCATGTCAGAGGCCAGGCCTCTGACGCGACGCCGCTTCACCCCGCCTCCTGCTCCTTCTTCCCCCTTCGTCCATTTGAGCTCACGAAGGGAGGGGGGAAAGAAGGAGCAGGAGGCGGGGCAGCCTCTGACGTGACGCCGCCCGCCCCGCCTCCTGCTCCTTCTTCCCCCTCCCTTCGTGAGCTCGAATGGAGTACGGCTTACATACGAGGTACGGCCCACATTAGCCGACCCCGCTGACACCCCCGATACGTCTTACAATCGGGGGTGTCTTACTTTCGGGGAAACACGGTATTAGCTTTGGAAAGCACAAGGAAGGGTTAATACTCCTGTTTTATTTGTTGTGCTGTCTGTTCAGAAGATTTCAGCTCTCTTTCTGGCCCTGTGAGAATTGGATTTTGAAAAATTTGGCTTGTTGTGGAAACAAGGATTGGTGAGAAAGCTTCAGTGCAGACACCTTTCCCCTATGATAATGACTCTTTCAGGAGTGAATTTCCCTTCCGAAGGGTAGATTTCTCTCACTTCCTGTTGTCTCGCCCCCATTCTTAACTGTGAGTGATTTGTAAGTTTGTTGTTTGTAACTTGGGGACTGCCTGTATATGGAAATTTTTATTTGTAAGCCATTCTGAGCTTCCTTGCACTTAGAAAAGAGATATTTTAAGTGATGGAATTAAAAATAATATTGGTGTGCCTTTATTAAAATTATAAATCTCTTTAAAGAGTCAGAAGCTGTTCTAGAAATACTGGTTTAGGTGGGCTTTTTTCTAGAAATAAGAGGAAAAGGGCAATTCTTGGTTTTCAGTTGTAACTCCAGGGGAACGTATGGGCCACTTTGTTACTTGGTTACCTTTTGTGTTTTATTTATTTATTTGCTTATTTATTTATTTATTGCACTTAATCTACTGCTTTTCTCACCCCAAGGGTGACTCAAAGCAGTTCCTAGCATAATCAATGGCAAAATGCAATGCTTTACATGTATGAAACAACACATATCAAAACCACAATGACAATAGATTAAAATCACTAACTCTAACTTTGTTTACTTAGCCGCGTCTGAGCGAATCCAAGATGGCATGACCATAGCACTCTCATGTCACTTTTTAGGTGATGCGAGAGTGCTATGGTTCCATTTCTTAAAGAGACAGATGCGCCTTATAGTTTATATATGAATGAAGTTTGAAAATAATTTCCCACGGCACACCTGATGATCTCTCACGGCACACTAGTGTTCCGCGGCACACTGGTTGAAAATCACTGGAGTAGAGTATTCTATATTGATCAAAACTTTCAAATAGTATCAAATCATTTTGATCCAGGGTTTGAAAAATTGTGTTTTGTAGCAAATGAATGAACATCCTCAGCACATTCTTTAAATTTCCTATAAAATACGTTCAGGTGGATTTGGTACTTTTTGGAAACACATCCACATATAGGTGTTCTCAGATTCCCTGCTTCCTTCAGCAATTTTAGTTATGATTAATGGGTGACTTAAACAAGATTTGTTTTAATCACTGTGTAGTTCGTATATTCTACCAGTAGTATTTGGACCTAGCTTTGTTCTGCTGTGGACAGTTAATCTTCTTGATTGTTCTGAAGCATTTAGCTTAACGTCCACGAGAAATTTGTGTTTATCTTTCACACATCTTCAAATAAACCACAAAATATGGGAAGAATGGGATGGTATTACCAAATTAAGCTTTATTTAGGCAAAATAGAGTTTGCCCTCATTTAGAAAACATAAACTTGTAGTACAACGCTTCGAAACTAATTCTTGCTTTTTTATTTCACCTTTTACAGCAAATGTAGTTTCAGTGAGTCATGTATATTCTTCTCAAGGTAAGAAGATAATACTTTAACTGGGGTTTGGTGGGTGCGTGATGAGTGTTGGAAGCTGTAGGGCTGTTCAGATATAATGTGCAATGAGATTGGGAGTGTTCTGTGGGAGTGCATCCTCCTAATTCCTTTTGCTGGGGATAGACACAATTTCTACACCAGGTGGTTACGTGTTTATTTGAGATTCTCTCCTACATTAGCCATTACATTTTTAGTAGACGTGGTGTTGATGTGGAGCAACGGGTGGACAATTGAGTAATGACAATGTTGTGTCGGCAGACTGCGGATTGGCTTGGACAGCCTATGAATGTGGAATGGAGATTATGTAGTCGTTCTGAAATTTAATTGATTTTAATCTGTTGTTGTATTTGAATGTGTTGTAGTTTTGTACTTATGTATATAGCATCGAATTATTGCCTTTTGTCAACCGCCCTGAGTCCCCCTTCCTGGGTAGAGAGGAGCGGGTTATACATGAAATAAATAGATAAAAATAAATAATAAATAAATATGCCAGGATAGGGTGACATAGCATTATAGTGAGGTCTTCCTGGTCCACAGTTTATCTTTTGGTGTGTAGTAGAAATGTGCTACAGACTTATCCATTTAACCATATGGATAAGTCTGCAGCAGAAGATCTTAGTACAGGGGTGGGCAATTATTTTTTCCAAGGGGTCACACGAGAGCCAAAAAATATTATGGAGGGCCGCACCTAAAGGCTGAACTACATTCTAATCTACATTATTTATTTATTTATTTAATTAATTAATTGCTATATTTACTATATTTACTATATATTACACATCATTAATATTAACATATTAACATATCAAGAAATATTCATATATTATTAGTTTTAGTATCATAAGTATTATATTATAGTGTGTATATATACATTATAATATATTGAAATTATAATATAACATTATATTATATTATTAATTATATTATTATTATAAAATTCTTATAAAATAATAAAAAACAATAAAATAAAATGAAATTCAAGAAGACAAGGTGCGAACCAAGATGGAGGCTGACATCCTCAAGAGAGAAAGGATCCCAAGATGGAATAGCCCAATGGACCCAGCCCAGAGGATGACAAGGCAGACCCAGCCGCCACCGCAGCAGAGCAGAGCAGCAGACAATCAGAGGCTGCAGGCCTCCACCCTCTCTCGCCCCCAGACGTTCTGTCAGAGGTGTTCCCGATCGGCTGATCGCACTGCCATGGAGTGCCTGCCATCCCGGCTTTGGAGTGCCTGCCATCCCAGGAGGCGATCTGGTCCTGGAGCGGGAGCAGTCGGTGACACGTGGCGGCTGATTGCCCTGGTGACCCAGAAGACGATCAAGTCTTCCGGGTCGCCAGGGCGATCAGCCACTACAGGTCATCGACTGCTCCCACTGCAGGCCCAGATCACCTCCCGGGATGGCAGGCACTCCAAAGCCGCCACTCCTCCGATCGTTTTCCAGGGCAGCGGGCTGTCTGCCGACGCAGGCCCCACAGCCCGCGATGGGATGGTGGCAGCGGCAGCCCGTCCTCTTGCAGACATGGCCCCACCCCCGACACACTTCTCCCCGGGCCGGTTCGAATCAGCCAGCGGGCCGCATCCAGCCTGCGAGCCGTAAGATGCCCAGGTCTGTCTTAGTAGGTTCTGAGTTTCAGCAAATGTTGGAGGAAGGAAAACCTGCATCTCTTCTGAAATCCATCCTTCTGCCGAAAATTGGAGGCAAAGCTTTTGCATCATATTCCACATGCAGATCTGTGTATTTCATATTAATCAGTGGATAATATTATTGAATCTGTTTGTTGTAGGTGCTGTTGTTCTAGAAATTTCATGTTTTGCTGAAGCTGAAAGGCTGTATATGCTTGCTAAGGACACCTCTGTTAATGATAAGACGTTATCTTCAGTGGTCATCCCAGAAGTTCTGGTAAGACTCATTGGCTACAAATCGTTATTTAATTAGTGAACATATGCCCCTGTTCTAAACACAGCATACTTTTGGATATAGTACTACCCTAGTATCCATGAGAGATACGTTGTTTAAAGTACTGTGGAAACAGGAAACGAAGGATAATCCTGAACCCTATTGAAAAGACCTGGAAAATTCCTATAGAACAGGCGTGGGCAAACTTCGGCCCTCCAGGTGTTTTGGACTTCAACTCCCACAATTCCTAACAGCCAGTAGGCTGTTAGGAATTGTGGGAGTTGAAGTCCAAAACACCTGGAGGGCCGAAGTTTGCCCGTGCCTGCTATAGAGGATATATATTTTGTCTACCTAGTGGGTGAAATGGCTGGTCCCGGTCCTGAAATTTCATACTGTAATGTCCATGATAAAAGTGGAACGTTGGACCTTTGGGAAATATGCTTGATTCCACCTGTGTAGTTATTTTAAGGATTTCATTTTTAATGAATACCACTGATGTTTAAATTCTATTTTAATCTTTGTATATTTTAGGATTTTATATTGAAATGAAATGCTTTTATTTATTTATATTATTTACTTTACTTATATTCCGCTCTTCTCACCCCGAAGGAGACTCAGAGCGGATTACAGGTACACATACTTAGCAGACAATCCCTGCCGTTTTCCACATACACAGTACACACTACACACATATAGACGAACAGAGGCAAACTCTGACCACCAGAGGGTGCTGACGCACTCCTTATCTCTCAGCGTCCCTTGTTGTTCCTTCCGCATTCCTCAGGGTTCCTGGAGTTCTTTTAAATAAATAATGTTATTTATTATTTTATATAATAATATAATATATGATATAATATTATTTATTTATTTATTTATTTACTTGATTTATATTCTGCCCTTCTCACCCCGAAGGGGACTCAGGGCGGATTACAGGTACACATACAAGCAGACAATCCTTGCCGTTTATCACAGTACAGTACATACACTTTGACATATTACACACATGTAAACGAACATATAAACGAACAGAGGCAAATCTGGCTACCAGGGGGAGCTGACACACTCCTCATCTCTCAGCATTTTCCAGCGTCCCTCCTTGTTCCTTCCGCATTCCTGGAGTTCTTTAATGGCCTCATAATTCAGTCCAAATTGCCTCCCCACTTAATTTGGTACCTTTATCACCTACTTGACAGATGCAACTGTCTTTCGGGCTGCAAAGGTCGACAGCAGGCTACACTTAAGGTCAAGCACCCACCTTGACCCGGGCAGGCCTTGAACTCATGAGAGATCTTATGCAGCTGACACTTAGCCAGCTGTGCCACATTCCCAGTGCAGCAGCTCTGAGTTTCCTTTGTGAAGAGAAAAAGCGGGGTATAAATAAAATAAACATTATTAATATAGCATTCTCTTAAAACAGAGTTACATACCTCCTATCTTACCTACCATTCTGTTTCCATCCTGCATCCACCCCAGAGTCCTTAAGGAACTCAAGTGTGAAATTGCTGAAATTCTAGCCAAAATATATAACCTTTCTCTAAGATCAGGCACTGTACCCGAGGACTGGAGGGAGGCAAATGTAACTCCGATCTTCAAGAAAGGATCCAGGGGTGATCCAGGAAATTATAGGCCAGTTAGTCTAACCTCAGTTCCAGGCAAAGTGATGGAAACCATTATTAAAGAAAAAATTACCAAGCACATAGAAGAACAGGCATTGCTGAAGGAAAATCAACATGGTTTCTGCAAAGGCAAATCATGTCTTACTAACTTGATAGAATTCTTTGAGGGTGTAAATAAAAAAATATATAAAGGGGACCAAGTCGATATTGTTTACCTTGACTTTCAAAAGGCTTTTGACAAAGTCCTCACCAAAGGCTCCTAAATAAGCTCTTCAGCCATGGAATCAGGGGACAGGTCTTGTCCTGGATTGGAACCTGGCTAAACTGTAGGAAACAAAGGGTGGTAATAAACGGACATTTCTCTGGATGGAAAGAGGTGAGAAGTGGCGTACCCCAAGGTTCAGTTTTAGGACCGTTACTTTTTAATTTATTCATAAATGATCTGGATGTAGAAGTAAATTGTGAGGTAGCAAAGTTTGCAGATGACACTAAACTGTTCAGGGTAGTTAAAAATGAAACTGAATGTAAAGAGCTCCAGAAAGATCTCTCGAAATTGAGTGAATGGGCAACAAAGTGGCAAATGCATTTTAACCTAAACAAGTGTAAAGCCATGCACATCGGGGCAAAGAACCCCAACTACACCTACCAATTGATGGGGTCAAAGCTTTCTGAGACAAACCAGGAAAGGGATCTTGGGGTCTTGGTGGACAGCTCAATGAAGATGTCAACCCAGTGCGCTGCAGCAGTGAAAAAAGCAAATTTTATGCTTGGCATGATCAGGAAGGGAATCGAAAATAGGTCGGCAAATGTTGTATTGCCTCTCTACAAATCTATGGTGAGGCCACATTTGGAGTACTGTGTACAATTCTGGTCACCGCACCTCAAGAAGGATATAACGGAACTGGAAAAGGTACAAAGAAGGGCAACAAAAATGATCCAAGGGATGGAGCAGCTCCCTTATGAAATCAGGTTGCAACGCCTTGGTCTTTTCAGCCTTGAAAGACGGCATTTAAGAGGTGACTTGATCGAAGTGTATAAAAATATGCATGGGATAGAAAAGGTGAATAAAGAAAAAATATTTTCTCTGTCACACAACACTAGGACTAGGGGGCACTCCCTAAAGCTCCAAGGTAGGAAAGTTAGGACTAATAAAGGGAAATATTTCTTCACCCAGAGGGTCATTGGGTTATGGAACTCACTTCCAGAGGAGGTTGTGACAGCGGTCAGCCTGGACAGCTTCAAGGCAGGATTAGACAGATTCATGGATACCAAGGGAATCAGTAGCTACTGAAATGGACATCCAAGTGCCACCTCTGTGTTGATGGAGGCAGGCAGGATTTTCCCCGGGTACTGGTTGTGGGGGGTCGGGAGCAGGTGAGGGTTTTGCCCTCCTTTCTGCTAGAGATCCCTGTGTACAACTAGTGGGCCACTGTGTGACACAGAATGCTGGACTAGATGGGCTGAGGCCCGATTCAGCATGGCTCTTCTTATGTTCTTATGTTCATCCTGACTCCATCATCTCAGTACTGTCGCTGAAGACTAAATATGTCAGTTAATAATTTTTTTAGATTTCTTTTCCTGCACCAGCCAGAAAATAGAGAATTCTAATCCCACACAGTGAGAATGCGATCTGTGCTATGTTTTTTCAAGATTGGGGAACTTAATTATTTTGATCCAGACAGTTTGGAGTTATACTGATGCTATTATAATGGGAAGAATGCATTAGTCGTTGAATATCTTGCATGCCAGGAGCCTGAAACCCAAGCTGATGGAATAGGTCACCTTGGGTTTTTTCACAACATAATTAGAGCATTACGACTCCACTTTAATGACTATTGTTTAATCCTATGGAGTTCTGGGAGTTGTAATTTAGGGACGTGTATTTAGAATTTTCTGCCAGAGATCTCTAGTGCTTCACCAAAGCATCACACTATATAGGACCCATGGCAGTTAAGATAAAATCATATTCCTGTAATTACGAATTATAGGCCTCTTCTAATCTAAACTACACATCATTTCATTTTTTAAAAATTGCACACCTTTTGTGGTATGTATGCATATGATGGTTTGGTTCAACATAAATTATCTTTATACCATGTTTCCTTGCGATACTCATGATACTACATTGGGATTGTTGAGATGGGGGGATATCCTTGGCATTTAATTCAAATTATGGCTGTGTGATTTGAGAATTTGCTCCTCTTATTAGGAAGTTTTGATGAAATCTCCATATTTCATCTTGTTCAAATATCACTGCCAGGGGGAGACTTTTACTTCACATCTGCAGCAGATAGAAATAATACTTCAGCCAGACAGTTTAGACCTGGGGTTGGGAACCTTTTTGACTCAGAGAGCCATGAAAGCAAAATATTCGGAAATTTATTTCAGTGGGAGCCATATAAAAACTAGCTCAGGCTAGTGCAGAACACTGCCGCCCGGCTCCTGTCTGGCAATAATATATAAAATATATTTTAAGACTGAATTCAACTAAATGTGAGTATATACGTACATACTATGACAGTGATGGGCAACCTTTTGAACGTGGTGTGTCAAAATTCACCAAAATAACCCAAGCATAATTCGGGTGGTGTGTCACTTCAAGAACCCCCCCCCCATAATTTTTTAATTGTTTAATCCTATAATTTTGCAATATTTAGTTTAAATAACACACACACACACACACACACACACACATATATCTTAAAGTAATTTACAGGAAATGTAGCTCTCTTACATTCGGAGAGTACTGTGAATCCAAACAACTATGGATCTGGACCAAACTTGGCACAAATACTCATTATGGCCAAATTTGAATACTGGTGGAGTTTGGGGAAAATAGAACCTGACATTTGGGAGTTGCAGTTGTACGGATTTATAGTACACTTGCAATAAAAAAGCTTTCTGAGATCCACCAACAGTTGAACTGAATCAAACTTGGCATACACACTTGCCAGGAGCAGCAGAAAATACTGGGAGGGTTGGGGAAAACAGACCCTGACACATGGGAGTTGCAGTTGTGTGGATTCATAGTTCACCAGCTATCAAAGAGCATTCTGAGCGGCATAAAATATTGGGCGCTCAGGGGTTTGAGGGAGGAGGTAGAACATATGATGGGATTTACAGCACCTTCAATCGCTTCAGCTCTACATCAAAATCACTCCAAAGCTGATTGGAGAGGCCTCCTTGCTGGCCCCAAGAGGAGAGGCCTACCATCACACAGTGGGCCATAGGCAGAAAGCACCCCGGTGCCAGCCTCTTTCCCCACGCTTTTGCAAAGGCTGCAAGAGGACGCTCTCCCTCTTGCAGCACAGGGGAAGACAGCTCTTGCAGAGTGTGCATGCCCAGGTCCTGGTGGAGGGAGCGCACTCCCTGCATCGGCCCACTTCCCCCGCGCGCTTTCCAATGCCGAAGAGCTGGTATATATTCAGACACAGAGAGAGAGACACTCTTCTCCAGGCCAGTCTCCTCCTCCCCCACCCCTCCGATTCGGAGCAGATGCAATAATCAAAAGAGCCACACCTGGCTCCCGAGCCATAGGTTCCTGACCCCTGGTTTAGACAGTGCTTACTTGTGGCATGTTCTTCAATGAGAGCTAGAAAAGTGGGGGAAAATTTATATTTTTAAGAAAGTAATTAGAATCACTGTTGAAAACTTAGGGTTTCATAGATGGTCACTAAAAATTTCTGCCTTGCATTACTGATTTTTCTCCTTTCCCCCTATGTATTAAATTATGTCCTTCATTCAGAATTTAAAAGTCATTCCAGTGTCAGTTTGAAAAAGCACGCTTATGCCTTTTTCCTTAACCCCGGACTGTTCTTTTTATGTTGGGCTATTAAAAGAAAGCACGCATACAATGGGAAAGAATGTATTTAATGTTTCTGCATGTTGTTTTGAGATGGTTTCAAACAACCGATTTAAAGTAGATGTAACAGTTTTTAGTATTTGTGTATATTTATCGTTATTTTATGTTCTGGCATGGGATGCTTGTCGTATATATGCTGTGCTCTGCCCTGAGTCCCTTTTGGGGTGAGAAGGGCGGGATATAAATGCTTAAAATAAATAAACCCTATTTACAATCTTCTTCAGCATGACGCTCCAAAGGGCTACGGCAGACCTCGAAGAAGAGGACGGCATATATATATACACTATCGTACTGATGGCAGCTTGTTCAACTTAAGCCGTCTGAGGGCTCGCACTAAGACTCTAGACAATCTAGTCCGTGAGCTGCTTTTTGCTGACGATGCTGCCCTTGTCGCCCATTCAGAAGCAGCCCTGCAGCGCCAAACATCCTGCTTTGCAACAGCTGCAGAGCTGTTTGGGCTGGAAGTCAGCCTGAAGAAAACGGAAGTTCTCTACCAGCCCACACCACAGGAAGAACACCATCATCCCCACGTCAGCATAGGCGAATCTGTGCTTAAGTCCGTCCAGCAGTTAACCTACCTGGGAAGCATCATCTCTTCAGATACCAAGATTGATAAAGAAATAGATCACAGATTAGCAAAGGCATATGGTGCATTCGGAAGGCTTCACAAAAGAGTCTGGAGCAACAAGCACTTGAGGCAAAGCACCAAAATCAGTGTGTACAAAGCTATCGTACTGTCTATTCTCCTATATGGGTCTGAAACATGGGTCACCTATTGCCAACACCTACGACTCCTCAAACGCTTTCATCAGCGCTGTCTTCACACAATCCTAAATATACACTGGACCGACTATGTGACTAATGTTGCTGTCCTTGAGCAAGCAGGGATCACCAGCGTTGAGGCCATGCTATTGAGAACACAGCTGCGCTGGGCAGGGCACATCTCTAGGATGGAGGACCACTGCCTCCCAAAGATACTGCTCTATGGTGAACTCGCCATGGGTCAGCACAAGAGAGGTGCCCCCAAAAAGAGATCTAAGGACTCCTTGAAACAACATCTCAGGCTCGGCCAGATTGATCACCAACAATGGTCTACCCTGGCCTCACATCAGGAGGCGTGGAGACGCACTATCCACAGTGCTGCGGCCTCTTTTGAGAAGACACGCCGAAAGGTTCTCGAAGAGAAACGACAACGCAGAAAGAACCGCAACTTGGAAACAACATCTCCCAACGAGACTTTCTGCTGTGCTTTCTGCAACTGAACTTGCCTATCTCAGATTGGCCTTTTTAGTCATCAACGCGCTTGTAAAAAGCGTGGCATGAGTTCTTCCTCAGAATCTTCGTTCACGAAGTAATGCAGAGAGAAAAATAAATAAATAAATATTTTATATACCAATTAGTTTTCATCCTCCTTTTCCATTAAATTTAATTAAATGTGTACTCGTTAATATACAAAATTTAACTTACTATTCAAAGTAGAATAGTATTATTTTAACCAGCGTAATAAATGAAAGTAGGTTAAATTAAGCCCAGTCCTACTTTGCTGCGCTATTGCACTTCGACGACAGTGAGAATGAAAGCAATTAACAAATAAGGAAATGGGGCACATTTTACTCCCTTCAAAGGAATGTGTGGTTATAAACAAAGAACGGTCATATTTGGTATTGGCGTTCAAAATAATGAACTATTTTTGTTCTAGCTACAAGAAAAACAGATAACACATATAATCTTGATATGTAGTTACAAAAAAAGAAGCAAGTCTGTCCTCATTCACTAGGATTAGGGGCATAGGACACCCGAGAATGTGAAGAACCATAAATAAAGAAATTGCTGGGGTTTTTTCCCCTTGCAGAACAAAAACTGTGGGAATTTCTGGATCTTCCAGCATGACGTCTTCCGGAATTAAGCCATATAATAGCCTTGGATGATCTAGAGCAGTGTTTCCCAACCAGTGTGCCATGGCACACTAGTGTGCTGTGAGAGATCATCAGGTGTGCCATGGGAAATTACAGTGGAGAGAGAGAGAGAGAGAGAGAGAGAGAGCCTAGCAGGAAACTTCAGGCAGCGGAAATGAGGCTGTCCTGGCCGAAGCAGCAATGCCAGCCAGCCTGGCTGCAGTCAGGGAGAGCCCTCGGCATCCAGAACTTGCCTCCCCCTCCCTCCTCTCTCTCCTCTCCCTCTCTCTCTCTCTTCTTCCCTTTCTTCCCTCTGCGCGCCAAGGGCTACCTGGCTGGGCTGCGGCTCCTCCTGCTTCCTGGCTCCTGGGCGCTCTTCTGCCCTCCTCCCCTCCGGCAGCAAGGAGGAGGAGAGGGAGGAGGAGTCCGCGGGAGCTGCCCCAGTCCGACCCCACTCCCAGAGGCTCGAGGCGAGGCTTTCTGCCCTCTAGCCCCTCCACGCCGGGGAAAGGGAGCAACCCCTCATCTCCTGGCTTCTCCTGGCTGGGCTCCGGGTTCGCTGCAGAGCAGAGCAGAGGCCGGGATGCGCAGCTCCACAGCCCAGCTTGGTTCCTTCCCGATCTGGCCCCAAGGCAACAGCAGGGAAGCCGAAGGGACGTGGGGGGGGCACTCCTGGGGGGGGGCTGAACACCTTTGGGAAGGAGAGCTGGGGGTGGCGACGGCTGTGAGCCTCCGCTGCCGTTTGTTCCGAGGCTCGGAGCCACCCCGTGTGCTCAATTCCTATTCATCCTGCTCAGCCGAGCCCGCGTGCGCTTCGGCCACTCAGTGCAGCCCTCCCCTGCGGGACGGTGATGGGGCATGTGGGCCTCCCGGGGGAGGGGGGTTTGGCGGAAGCAGCGGCGTCACGAGGGGGGGAGGGTGACAGTTAGTAAAATGACAGAGTAATTCCTCCTGCATGACTGAAGGAAGTTGACCATAGATTCATACAAGGAGGACCTAGGGATTCCTAAGAGGAGAGTTTACATTAAATCCATGAATAATCAAGTCTGCAAAATTCAAAACTGCAAATGTAGAGGGATGACTGTTTGTTTGGTTGAGTTAAACCATTCACTCTTCTTGCTGCTCTTTCTAATTTGCCCAAGCTCTCAAAAGTTGCTTTCTTCACCCAACTCTGATATGATGAATCAGAGGCAGCTGCTTAGGACAACTGGTTCCTTATTCTCTGTTCAGGAAATGGTTGAAACCTTGATTTTGCCATGGATCCAGGATGGCCCCACACTCCCCTTGCACTGGCTTTGTGTCTTCCAAGTGTGGCTTGCAGTGAGCAATAATTACGAATGACATGCCTTCAAAATACTCCGTGTAGCTCTGTTGGTGTCTCCACCCAAGTAGTGGCTCCTTAGGCACAGATTCAGGGTTGTTTAAAGAAGCAGATGTGTTGATTGTTAAGTGCAGTAATCATGTTTGCTGTGTAAAGTCTGGCATTACTATGTGCTTTAAGATGTGTTGTTATCATTTGTTGTAAGACATAATTACTAGGATAACACTGGAAATACCTTTAAAACACTTTGAATCACTTTTGAATCACTTAGGAAGTTTATAATGAGTGGTGTATGTTTTCATTTCCTCTGGTTGTCATTAAATGTATATCAAAGTAGTGCACTGAGTACTGAACTGAACTGAACTGACTTTATTATTTCTGAGTCGCCCTCCACGTTAGTGCTCCGGGCGACTTACACACAGCAATTCAAACAATTAAAATATTAAAATTAGATTAAAATATTCAGGAGTTAAATGCAGGAGCCAGGCTCAGGTAGTTGAGTTCCTGGTTCTGCATTAGCCATGGGCTTTCCTAAATAGCCAGGTCTTCAGGGCGGTCAGGAACTGGGGCAGGTCGAGGGAGGCTCTCTGGTCCGGTGGCATCGAGTTCCAAAGAACGGGGGTCACAACAGAGAACGATCTCCGTCTCGTGGCCTCCAAGTGGGCCTCTTTCAAGCTCGGGACGCAAAGAAGGTTCTTGTTTGCTGGCCGCGGTGTCCTTGAGTAGACAGGCATCAGCAAGCGGTCTTTCAAATATGTTGGGCCCCGGCCCCGCAGGGCTTTGAAAGCCAAGGTCAAGGTCTTATGTAGGGCTCTGTACTCAACGGGCAGCCAGTGCAGACACTGCAGGGATGGTGTAATGTGGCATCTCATCGATGTTCCTGTGAGAAGCCTGGCGGCCGCGTTCTCCACAGTCTGGATCCTGCGGGTTAGTGACCGGGGTAGACCCACATATAAGGCGTTACAGTAATCCAGCCGTGATGTAACCGTGGCATGGATTACTGTAGCTAGTGCTTCCGTCGGGAGGTAGGGCGCCAGTTGTCTCGCTTGGCGCAAGTGGAAGAAGGCCCTTTTGCTTGTGGAGGCAACCTGGGCCTCCATCGACAATTTGGAGTCCAGGATAACACCAAGGCTCTTTACTGAGGGGGACGGAATCAACGAAGTGGGGCAGTGGGAAAGGTGGTTCTGGGCGTCCCGGCCATAAAATCTCCGTCTTTGATGGATTTTTGATGGTACATCTTACTAATTCCAAAGTAAAAAGGTAACTATACAAGATAAACCTGTGTTATATTGCAGAATATGTATTTTTTTTAAAAAAAGAATAATTCTATCAATCTCAAAGAGATTGGTCGTTTCTACATCATAACACCAATAGTAGTGAGCCAGAGAGAATAATAAATAAGGTTCAAATCTGTCATCACTGAAATTGGGGTTTTCTTTTTCTCTCCCTGCCATTAGGGTTGCCAACTGACCCGTATTGTACGGGACGTCCCATTTTTTGGCCCCAAATTTCATGCCCCTTATTTTCAGCTCCTGTCCCGTATTGATGGGACAGGTGGCAGCAGGAGACGAGGCTGGGCCAGTACATACACACACATACTTCCTGATTCCTCCTCCTCCATCCTGCTACCCCTTTTGGTTCCTCCTGTTTCCTCTCGCCTCCCCGCGTGCAGCCAGGAATTGTAGTCCAAGGCTGCCTCCTCTTGATTGAGAGGCGCGCACAGCCCTTTTGGACAGGACTCCATTTCCCAAGAGCCCTCACTCCTGGGGGGAAGAGAAGGAGGAGGAAGAAAAGGAAGAGGGAGAAGGGGGCCTCCCAGTCTTATGGCGCCGCCGGTGAGCAGCCTGAGGGAGCTGCGGGGAGCTGCGGGCCCGCATGGAGCTGGTGATCATGGAGACCCAGAGCCAGGTCTGCTGCTCCCCCGCCCACCTCCACCGTGGGGCCGCCTTCACCGTCGACCGCTGGGAGAGGAAGGAAGGTGACACCCTGCCAGGCACACAAATCACAGCCACACTGGGGCTGAGGGGCGGGTAGGGGGTCTCTGGAGGGCTTTTGAGCTGGACGGGCATCTGTCAGGAGGGCTTGGGTTATTATTAAATTTATTTGGCATAATAAAAAAGCAAGAATTAGCTTCCAGCACCTAAGGGATGAGACGAAAAGAGGGGGGCTAACTCTCCCTGACATGCAGTTGTATTATGACGCAGCAGCACTGACATCGGTAATAGGCCTGGGCAATCATGGTTCAAAATGGTTCTAAAGTACTTACAAAACTAAAGTTCTGGTGGTGAAAACTAGGTGGCGCTGGTGCTTTGCTTCTACAGTGTTGCTAAAGTTCTGGTGGTGAACATTTCAGAACTCTAACAAAACTTCCAAAACTTCATTATAAATGGCAGTTCCTAATTGGTTCTGTCTTTAAAATCGCCAATAAAAATAAAAATAATGAAGTTTTGAAAGTTTTGTTAGAGTTCTGAAATGTTCACCTCCAGAACTTTAGCAACATTATAGAAGCAAAGCACCAGCGCCACCTAGTTTTCACCACCAGAACTTTAGTTTTGTAAGTACTTTAGAACCATTTAGAGCCATGATTGCCCAGGACTAATGGGTAAGAGACTGGGTAGTGTTGGGAAAAAAAGAAAATATTGGTATTAGAAGGGGAAGACTTTGTGGAGGATGGCACAGTTATCTTTGGAGGGAGAAATCAAAAGTGGAGAAGAATTTCAACAATCATTTTATAAGATCTTCATTGATTAAAACAGGGCTGTCCAACTTCTACCGGGTCCAGGGCCGGAATAGAGGTCACTGATGACCTCGGGGGGCCGCTCGGCCCCGCCCCAGGCCCCGCCCCCAGCCCAGGCCCCGCCCCCAGCCCAGGCCCCGCCCTCTCCTAAAGCTGTCATTCTCCCGGGCAGCGCGTCACAGGCCTGGCGTGACGCGCTGCCCTTGGCGCCGCCTACTCCTTTTCGGCGGCCCCCCCGCCCTTCCTAGGGCGGGGGAGCCGCCGAAAAAGGGCAGAAGGCGGCACCAAGGGCAGCGCGTCACAGGCCTGGCGTGACGCGCTGCCCTTGGCGCCGCCTACTCCTCCTTTTCGGCGGCCCCCCTGCCCTTCCTAGGGCGGGGGAGCCGCCGGACTACCTCCTCGGGCGGCCCCCCCTGCCCTTCCTAGGGCGGGAGCCGCCGGGCAGAAGGCGGCGCCAAGGGCAGCGCGTCACAGGCCTGGCGTGACGCGCTGCCCTTGGCGCAGCCTACTCCTCCTTTTCGGCGCGGAGAGAGGGATGGAGAGGGCGGTGCAGGGAGGAGGAGCTAGCTCTCTTCCTCCTCCCTGCCCCGCCACCCCCCCCCCCCGGCCGCCATTTTTTAAAAAAAAATTAAGCTTTTGTTTTAAAATTTAAAAATTGCGGGTGGGGGCATAGCTGGGGCCGTGCCCCCCAGGCTGGGGGGGGGCCGGATCCGGCCCCAGGGCCGCCAGTTGGACAGCCCTGGATTAAAACATGGAATAAGTATAAGGAGAGGCTTTATTCAAGAACGCCACTTTGGTTCTCACCTAATGAAGCCAATCAAAAAAGAGAATTACCCAGCGATAAATGGTTATTATTCTACAACTAATTACTAAAAATCAACAACCCAAGAAGTACGTTTAAAATCACTTGAAGAAATTCAATTAATAGAACCAAAAACATCATAGTTTCAATTCTGGCAGATCACAGAAAATTACAAAATGGACCCCCCAAAAAAAGGATTTGAGTTAAAAGAAACGTTTTGAGACAAAATCATTAAAACAGAAGACAAACTAATTTTTAAAAATCTATCAACATTTAATAACTTGGGCAATGGAAGAGGAGCAAATAAAAGAGGTGATGACGAAATGGGCGAAAGCAATAGGACATACAATCAGCCTAGCTAAATGGGAAGAAATATGGACAAAAAACCTTAAGTATGCCTACGCCACTGAGATCAAAGAAAACTTGTTTAAGTTATTTTACATGTGGTATTTGACACTAGAAAAACTAGCCAAGTATAGCAAGGGAAGGATAAGCAATAAGTGTTGGAAGTGCGGAGAGAACACAGGGACTTTTTTCATTTATGGTGGGAATGTAAATAATTAAAACGTTTTGGTGGGAAGTCTATAAAGAAATTATCCAACTAAATTTTTATTTTAAACCAGAATATTTTCTATTGGGGGTCTTAGATTTTTAAATAGATAAAAATAATGATAAAATTTTCTTTTACCTTGCTACGGCAGCAAGAATAAACATAGCACGAATGTGGAAATCGAAAGAAACGGCAACGACTTACGGATGGATTGGGAAGGCTATGGGTATTATGAACATGGATCTATTGACACAAAATATTGCCCATAATAGGTCACCTTTAAACAAAACAAACTGGAATAACTTTATTGACTTTAAAAAAATAATAATTACAAGTACATATAAAATAATAATAATAATAAATGGTATAAGAAATCCAAAGGATCAAACACAAACAATAATGGAAAATGGACCTAAGATATGTTTAAGGAAAAACAATAGCTATCACAAAGTGATCAGGAAGTAAAACTATTTTTTTATGTTCGTTGGGGTGGGGATGTCTAGGGTTTATTTGTTTTGTTTTGTTATTGTCTTAGTTGTCTTACTATTAATGGTGTAATGTATAGTGATATGTTTACTGTTTTGGTTGTGTTAGTACATTGATATGTGTGCGTTGTTTTTCATGAATAAAAATTAATTTACATAAAAACAAAAAGGAGGGCTTGGGTTGTGCTTCCTTGCAAAATGGCCCAAGCAGGCCCAGATTACCCATAAGGCCACCCGAGGCCATGGCCTCAGGCGGCACGTTTGGGGGGGGCAGCGGATCCGGAGCCCCATTTTTTTTTAAAAATCCCAAAAAAAATTCACCAAAAAAAGGGCGCATGTGCGGCTGCCCCCTCCCTTTGCTCTGCTCCCCTCAGCTCTGCTTTAGGAGGGAGGGAGGGAGGATCGGCTCTGCTCCTTACTCTGCCCCTCCCTGCCCCCCGGCTCAGCCCCTCCCCGCCTCCTTGCAGGATTGAAGGAAGGAGAGCGGGGCGAGGAGCACAAAGAGGCGCCCTCCTGCCGTGCGTCCTGTGCGCCGCCCACCCCTTTTCAGCGGGGCTGGCGTGACTCCTCTCTGCCTCCTCCCTGGCGTGGCGTGGCCAGGCAGGGAGGGAGGAAGGGAGCCGTCCGCCGCCCCCCCTCCCTTGCGTGGCGTGGCCCCGGCGGCGCTCTCTCTCCGCCTCCCTGGCTTGCATTGCCAGGCAGGGAGAAGGATGCGGAGAGAAGTCGCGCTGCCGGCCCTCCTCCCTTGCGTCATCACGCCACGCAAGGGAGGAGGGGCGGCGGCGCGGCTTTGCCTCCTCCTCCCTCCCTGGCAACGCCACGCCACGCCAGGGAGGAGGCAGAGAGGAGTCGCGCCAGCCCCGCCGAGAGGTGGGCGGCGCGCAGGACGCGGTGGGAGGGGCGCCTCTTTCTCTCGCCCGCCCTCCTTCCTTCAATCCGGTGAGGAGGGGTGGAGCCAGGGGGCGGGGAGGGGCGGAGCCGGGGGTGGGGAGGGGGGGAGGCAGACCCTTTGGCCTAGGGCGGCAAAAGGGCCTGATCCGGGCCTGGGCCCAAGTAGATGATATTGCCCCGAATGCATGCGAAAGGAGGCTTCTGTTAGACCCCAGTCCACAGTATGATGCCGCAGCTGAAAAGGCCAAGGCTGCATCAAAAGGAGTATAGTTAGGGTTGCCTAATGTCTGATTTTCAAGTTTTTAGGACATGTCCCTTATTTTTGTGAAAAATCCTGTATTTTTAGGTGAATATCCCTTATTTCTTATATAAAAAGTGGCAACCCTACCTGCCATTGTAATTAAAAGAAGTCCTGCTCCAAAGAGTTTCTTGACCTCTAGAACAGATTTTTTTGTGTGTGTAGTAGACAGTTCCTTGAGTCAGCCGTGAAGACTTTGGTTGCAAAATATGCCATTCTTTCTTGAACATGGTTAGCTATTTTTAGATTTGGTCCTTGTTGAACTCATAAAATATTCATTAATTGCTTTTCTTTTCTCCTAGCAAGCCAAGATTCAACAGAACTGCTATCCATTGCTTGTATTTGTGAATCCAAAGAGTGGGGGACTTAAAGGCCGGGATCTGCTACACAGTTTTAGGAAACTGTTGAATCCTCATCAAGTCTTTGAACTGACGAATGGAGGTCCACTTCCTGGGTAACATATATTACACATTTCATGTTTCTCAGTGTGTCCCCTCCACCAAAGTGGAATTTCTTTACTTTGGTCAGTGCAGGACATGTAAGGAAGAACTGTATGATAGCTATGTGACAGTGTTCTGGGTTCCTAAGGGAAAGGGTATGATCAGGGGCGGTCCTACAAGATAGGCCAAGTAGGCGGCCGCCTAGGGCGCCATCTGGGAAGGGGGCGCCATCCTGGCCGCATGGGGCGCCATCCTGGCCCTGCCGATGTTCCTCAGACAGTGCTGCAGCTGCCTGCTTTTTGACCCCGGCCTTGTGCGCTCCGACGCCGCTTCCCAGATGGCGGTTTTCACGCAGACGCAGTTGCTCCGGAGCTGAAGTTGAGCGCAGGAGCAACTGCACATGCGCGAAAACCTCCGCGCATGCCCAGTAGCTCCCTTGCACAGAAGCTTGTAAGCAAAGCACTCCCTATCGGGCAGGCAGGGAGTGCTTCCCTCTCCCTCTGTCCCCGCCGCGTTTGCAGGGAAGGACAAATGAATCAGTGAAGGAAGTGTAAGTGAAGGAATGAATGAAGGGCTTTCCTCCTCCTCCTCTGTGACCTTTTCTCTCCCTCCTTCCTTTCTTCAGCTCTATTTCTGTCTAGACCTGAGGGGCCTGAGGAGTTGTGGGAGTTGGAGGCCAAAACACTTAGAAGGAGGGAGGGTGGGCTCAAGTTTGCCCAGGCCGCACTGCCTGTATTGTCTATCTAACATCAGCATTTGAACATTTTGGCTGTTTTTCTATTTACATTTACATTGGGATCCTAATTTTGGACTTATGGGAGACTCCTATGAATTATGAGTCGGGTGATGTTACATTATATTATAATGTCAATATATTATAATTATATTGTAATGTAGTATAATATAATTATGATATAATATAGTATGAGTATGGTATAATATATTGTATATACATTGATACAATATAATACTACTAATGGTATTGTGATATTATAATTGTATATTTGTTTTACATGGGGGCGGCAAAATAATGTTTTGGGGGGCACCAAAATAATGTTCGCCTACCATTTAAAATTACTTTAGACCGCCCCTGGGTATGATGTATATCTAATAAATGAGACCACTAATCTTTTCCTGCTCTTCCAGCTGCTGTCGCCATTTCCCTTCCTGGGTTCTTTATGTTAGTTAAATTCTTGCACAATCCTCTTTTTAAAAAAATGTGCAGGTTTTGTTTTATTCTTACCTAAAATTACATCCTTACAGTGTGGATGGGAAGGCAAGTTGACTTTCAGTGTTGTCCAACAACAAGCACAGTCTTTGGGATTCTCAAAACTATTCCAAATATAACTGCCTAGTGGATTGTGAGGTTTTGCCCCTCATTTATGTATTATTTATTTAAAACCTTTATACCCCGGCCTTCTCACCTCCGAAGAGGGACTCAGGCCGGCAAACAGCAAGTATTCAATGCTAACATTTAAAATCTAAAAACATCATAAATTTACAATAAAATACAATACAATAAATACATTTAAAAAGCCTTTCGCCAAAGTAAAATCAAGTCCAACTTAATCCATATATTCGGTCCATATCAAGTGGTTGGCGACTTTAGTCGCTTCGCGATCTCCTCCTTCATTCTAAGGCCTCATTGCACAGCCACATTTTCCCCCTTCCTAAAAGTCAGGAGGGAGGGGGTGGATCTAATTTCATTTGGGAGGGAATTCCACAGCCGGGGGGGCCACCACAGAAAAGGCCCTGTCCCTCATCCCCACCAGACGTGCCTGCGAAGGTGGTGGGACCAAGAGCAGGGCCTCTCCAGACGATCTTAACACTCTTGACCAGGGGTGCTCATTATGGTGATCGGGAGCACCTAGGTGATCTTCAGCCCTCTTCCAGGTG
This sequence comes from Anolis apletophallus, assembly GCA_030556195.1. NCBI lineage: Eukaryota > Metazoa > Chordata > Lepidosauria > Squamata > Anolidae > Anolis > Anolis apletophallus. The sequence goes on from JARBWK010000006.1 coordinate 148,461,798, forward strand.
ATCTTTGGGCCTCACCAGCCGGATGGTGCGCTCCTGCCATGCGCGCGCACTTGCGCTCTCGCCGCCGCCTTCCGGGGGCTTCTTTTGCCAAAATGAGGCTTTAGTGGGCGGGGCCCTGGCTCGTCTTGCCATGCACGGTGTGGTGACATGACCTCCCATTGGTTGCTGCTGGGGGGGCGGGAGCAAGGCGAAAGCATGCGCACGGATATGATGCGAGGCTGTGGGAGGGATGGAGGGAATGTGTGTGCGTGTGAGAAAGAGAGAGCCAAGCAGAAGAAAGAAATCCGGAGAACTTTTTCGGATCCTTTGGCAGGCAGGGCAGGCAGGCGCTGCAAGGAGAGAGGGAGAGAGAGAAAGAGGCGAAGGAGGCCGGGCAAAGTGGGGCAAAGCCAAGCAAGCCCCGCCGCAAACCCTGCTGCTGTCCTCGGGACTCCCATTCCAAGCCGAGACCTGGGCGAGCGAGCTGTGTGGGACTGCTTTCTTTCCTTGGTTGGGGGTGAGGAGGGAGGGTTCCGCCATGTTCCTGGGGCTGAGCCTGAGGAGGAGGGGGGCTGCGGGAAGGAGACTCCACTTGCTGCGGCTGCTTGTGCCTCGCCGCCTTTCTTTCGCCTCCTCACCCTAGAAGGAAAAAGGCGGTGAGGGCCCACGGGGGGGAGAGGGTGGCTCGTCAGAGCCGGCTAGGAAGAGCCACCCTCTCTCTCTCTCTCTCTCCCTCTCCCATGGGCATGGACTGCCACCAGTGGGAAGGGTCCTCCTTCCTACCAGCCGTCCACTTGGGCGTCCTTTCTGAATGACACCTTTGAAAGGAAGGAAGGGCTGCATCTGTCACTTGGGGAAGCACCTCTTCCACTCTTCCTTCTCCTGCCCAGGTAAGGAAGCCTCGAGGGAGGAGGGGGGGAGGCTGCCGTGGGGAGGCTCCAGCCTCACGTGGGTCCCTCTCTCGGTTGAGTTTCCTGGCCCAGGCAGCAGCCAGGCGGCCCCTCTTCCCAGCCCTGAGTCTTCCAAGCCGCCGCCGAAGCCATATCTGGCCGGAGAGCTGGTGGGTGCGCCTATAAATACCCTCGTGCTGCGTGCGTGGGAGGGGCCTGCTCTACACGCAAGAAGCAGGATGGGATGGGGACTTCCTGCTTTGCGAAAGCACGCAGCAGGAAGGATGAAGGCAACAAAGACATTAAGAGAGAGCGCGCGCGCAGGCAAAGACGATCCCCTTCCGTGTGCGCGCGGCGGCAAGTTCGTGGGCAGGCAAGAAAGAAGCCCCGCGGACAGAAGGCTGCAGTAGGAGAGAGAGCGTGGCGGGCGTGCTCACATGCACAACAGGTGATCTTTTCAACTTGATTGTTTATATAGTAGCTTGCATGATGAAAAAGTGTGGGCACCCTGCTCTTGACGGTTCATAGGGGAGAATACGTTCAGACAGGTAAACTGGGCCGGAACCGTATAGGGTTTTGTAGGTCAACACCAGCACTTAAATTGTGCTCGGAAGATAATTGGCAGCCAGTGGAGCTGGCGCAACAGGGGAGTTGTGCGCTCCCTGTACCCCGCTCCCGTTAGTAGTCTGGCTGCTGCGCGCCGGGCGGTCTTCATAGGCAACCCCACGTAGAGAGCGTTGCAGTAGTCTATACAGGATGTAACCAGAGCGTGGACCACCGTGACCAAGTCTGACTTCCCAAGATACGGGCACAGCTGGCGCACAAGCCTGAGCTGTGCAAAAGCTACCCTGGCCACCTCCGAGACTCATTGAAAAGGAGAGTCAGATGCCACTTCATTATGAAAACTAAGTAGGGTCACCACTGGTTAGTAATTGGATGGGAGACCACCAAAAAATACTAGGTGCGGTAAGCTATATTTCAGAAGAAGGAACTGGGAAAACCACCTCTAAGTATTCCTTGCTTTAGAAAACCCTATGTACATAATGAAGGTGCTATAAGTTGACAAACAACTTGAAGGCATATACACACATGCCGTATCATACAGTTGATTTTGAAACTTGTCTGAATTGAGTTTAGAACTACCGTATTTTTCGCACCATAAGACGCAGTTTTTTTCCTCCCAAAGTAGGAAGAAAAATGAGCCGCGTCTTATGGAGCGAAGATGCAGGCAGGGGGGGGGGGGCGCTGGAGCAGAGGGGGGGCGATATACTCACGCTGTCGGGCCCCCGGCGGCTCCCGGCGGCTCCTGGCTGCGCCCGCGCATAACCAGACCCTCCCTCCCTCCGGCCTCTCTTCTGGCTGTCCTTACAGCGCGCGGCCGGCGAGGCCTTCCTTCCCTTCCTCCTCGCCAGAGCGCGACGGAGTGGACGTCACGAAGATGCGCCTCTGGGCCCTTCCGAGAGACGCAGCGGTAGCAGCAGCAGCGCCGGAAGGGCCCAAGACAGAGGCGCATCTTCGTGACATCACTCCCTCGCGCCTCTGTCGAGGAGGAAGAGGAGGAAGGCCTCGCCGGAGGGAGCCCTGCGGAGGCGCTGCAGCCTCTTCCTCCTTCCCTCCCTCCCTCCTGCCCCGTGAGTCCCCTCTTCCGCTCCCGGTCCTCCGCGCCGCCGACTGGCTGCGGCGACACGGCAGCGGAGTCTGGCCATCTTGTGGGCGCAGCCGGGAGCCGCCGGAGCAGCCGGGGGCACGAATATAGCGTGAGTATATCGCCGCCCCCTCTGCTCCAGCGCCCTCCCCCCTCCATATTAGTGTCCCATATAGTAGACAGCCCCCATTTTTCCCCCCAATTTTCCATCTCTAAAATCTAGGTGCGTCTTATCAGCAGGTGCGCCTTATGGTGCGAAAAATACGGTAACTATTTGTGATCTGGAAAACATAGGCCTTACTGATGTCATCTACCAGGTTATTGGACATTGCTTCTTGGTTTTAAAAGATTTTAGTGCTTGAATTGAATTGAATTTGGCAAACCCACAGTCTGAGGATGAATAGTGTTGATAACAAAAGGGACTATGGAGTGGTGATTTTTAATCTTACTGTCAAACAATAAATCTTTCCGTTATTCTCAATAGCTTTTAATGTCAGTTAACAAAATTGTAACTGTGAGTTTAATAAATGGCATTTCTATTTTTATGTTTGGAATTTGGCAGCAGTTGCTCTAAGCAACAGAAGCTCATTTGTCAAAGAGACTGCTGTATTAAGGGTGAAATAAGGGAGAAGATCGCCAAGTCTAGTTAACCAACTCATGGTTTATTGTAAAGTGAAGGGAACATTTTTTACGTGACTATAAGAGTCAGTGGATTTTTTTTTTGGGTATATCCCATTCCTGTCAATCCTGGTCAACTGCTGCTGCTTAAAATAAAACATTGTATGGCTTTAATTTTAAACATATACACCTTGCCCACATGTACTATGGACACATTTTTTAAAAATAGTTTGAAGCAGTGAACCTATTTCAGACTGGCTGGAGTGCTTATTTTTTCTCTTGCAGTTTTGTACCTTACTTACTGAATGGATTTATTACTGACCCAAACAGCCAGGCACTTGCCTTGGTTTCATGATTGTTTCCATCAGTGCCTGGAGGCCGTGACTGGTTGGCTGCGGGCCAGCCGGCTGAAGGTGAATCCGTCGAAGACGGAGATCCTGTGGCCCGGTCGCCCTGGGCTGGGTGGGTGTCGGTTGCCTGCCCTGGATGGCGAGCAGCTTAGCCCGTCATCTTCGGTTAAGAGCTTAGGTGTTCAGTTGGACTCCCTGCTGACCATGGAGTCCCAGGTCTCTGCGGTCGGCAGGGTGTCCTTCTTTCACCTATGACGGGCTAGGCGACTGGCACCCTACCTGTCCAGGACCGACCTGGCGACGGTAATCCAAGCGACGGTCATCTCGAGACTAGACTACTGTAACGCCCTCTACGTTGGCCTTCCCTTGTCGACAATTTGGAAACTCAAGCTAGTGCAGAATGCCGCTGCTCACTTGCTGGCGGGTTCGCCGGTGAGGGAGCACATCACTCCCATTCTTCGGCAGCTGCACTGGCTTCCCATCAAGTACCGAATCGCCTTCAAGGTGTTGGTATTGACCTTTAAGGCCTTACACGGCCTAGGGCCTGCGTACCTGAGCGGCCGCCTACCCCGCCCCTTACCCCGAGATCACTGCGGTCAGACGAACAGAATCTGCTGACGGTACCACCAGTCCGCTCATGCCACCTATCTGTAACTAGACAGAGAGCTTTTTCTGCAGTGGCCCCAGTATTGTGGAACTCTTTGCCGGACAGTGCCCGAGCCATCCCAGAGCTGGCTCCATTCAGAAGGGCTTGTAAGACCGCCCTCTTTGGACTAGCCTTTAATTAGGCATAGAAGGATTGTGCCTCTAGAACTATGTATGTCACCCTGCACCTCGAAATGTGTCAATTTGTGTTTTTAATGTGTTTTATGTTTTTATTGTAGGGCCCCATGTCTGTGACATGATGCCCACTTACATTGTGGTTATCCGCCCCGAGCCTGCGGGGAGGAGCGGAATACAAGATTGAAGAAATAAATAAATAAAATAAATAATGTCGAAATATTCAAGCCTGTGAGATCTTTTTTGATGCAGCATGATATGGAAAGGGAAAGTGTAAAACACTACTGAGTTAGATGTAGTTCACAGACTTTCTGTAACTATTCGTATGTTATATCAGTGTATAGCTTTTTAAAAGTGTATACTAGTTTTTATCTTTTTTGTACTAGTCACAGACTGCAATAAAGTTTTGTGTTGTGTTGTACTAATTTTTAAGCGTACCCTAAGGCAGTGTTTCCCAACCGCTGTGACGCGGCACAGTAGTGTGCCGTGACGGACCTCCTGCTGTGCCGCGAGAAAAGCTCTCTGCCCCCCTTCCTTCCCCCCTCCTCCTGCCGTACTCCTGCTGCTTGGGGGAGGAGGAGGAAGGGCTGGGCGGTCGCGAAGAAAAAGAAGAAGGGGCCGGGGCACCGCCTCCTTAGGCCGTTTCCCCAGCCAGCCTCCAATCCGCCATGACTCTCGCCCCTCGCTCGCTGAAGCCGCGCGTAGGAGGAGCCCCGCCCATTGAAGTCCGTCCACCGCTCATCTCCGCGCGGCTTCAGTGAGCGAGGGGCGGGAGTCGTGGTGGAGAGCGGTGCCGGGGATGGGGGCCATGACTCCCGCCCCTCGCTCGAACTGCCCTCTCAAGGCTGGAGAAGCTGTGGGAGAGCTGAAGCCGGGGGGAGGGGGCGGGGCATGGCATGGCCTGGCTCCTCCCCCTCCCCCGGTTTCAGCACTCCTAGCTGGCCACCATCCCCCAGCCATTCTTTACTGTGTTAGAGTGTCATTTTGTGTCATTTTGGTTGGTGGTATGCCCCTGGATTTTTTTTAATGTTAAAAGTGTGCCGCGGCTCAAAAAAGGTTGGGAAACACTGCCCTAAGGCATTTTGGAATTATATTTCCAAAATTAAGTTCTCTCTTAGCACATGACAAGCATGGTTTGAGATTAAGGGGAGTTTCAAAACCAATATGTGATAGGCATCAGGAGTTAAAGGAAGAAAGGCATATTTTCCTGAGACTAAGGTAGATTTTTAGGACCTATCTGCATTGTTAAATAAGTTGGTAGAATTAATATTTTAAATAGTTAATTCCTGTTTCAGTTTATTAACATCAGATTGAGACAAGACTCTAAAGCAGGGGTGCTCACACTTTTCCAGCATGCGAGCTACTCATAAAACAACCAAGTCAAAATGATCTCCCTACCCACTACTCAGAGAGCCATAAAAGCAAAATATTTGGAAATTTATTTCAGTGAGAGCCATATAATGTATTTTAAGAATGAATTCAACTAAATGTGAGTGTAATAAGGCCCTGAATTTATTCATAATAATAATGATGATAATATTCATTCAGCCTCTACTACTACTACTACTACTAATAATAATAATAACAACAACAACAACAGGTTCCTAAGAGTAGAAGGAGACCTCCAAGGGCCATCCAGTCCAACCTCCTTCTGTCATAAGGGAAAAACACAATCAAAGCATTCCTCACAGATGGCCATTCAGCCTCTGATAATAATAACAACAACAACAACAATGGGTTCCTAGAATAGGAGGAGACCTCCAAGGGCCATCCAATCCAACCCACTTCTGCCATAAGGGAAAAACACAATCAAAGCATTCCTCACAGATGGCCATTTAGCCTCTGATAATAATAATAATAATAATAATAACAATGGGCTCTTAGAATAGGAGGAGACCTCCAAGGGACATCTAGTCCAACCTCCTCACCTGGGTGGCGTCGGGAGCCTGTGGGGCGGGACTGAGCCTTCCTCCCGCCCTGCCTGCGATCTACCAGGACGCCCTACGTGATCTACCAGTAGATCGCGATCTACCTAATGAGCACCCCTGCTCTAAAGTGTTTCTTACACTTTTTTAATAGTAAGAGAAATATTATTCTATGATTTTCTGCTGTCATCTGGCAACAAATTACTGATCTCAAAATATTTTGTGATCACGACTAATTGTTTTAAAAGTCAGATTTGAAGTTAAGAAAAATTAAAGTTGGGATGCAGTTGTTATAGTCATTGTTCCAATGAAAGTACAAAGTGGAGAAAAGAATATTAATATTAAATTGAAAGGAACTAGTTCATAAGATTTAAACGGAGTAAAATTGCTCAGAGTTAAGAGCAGAATTTATTAACAATGCTTTCTAGTTCAGTATGATATGGGAAAAATTCCTCCAAACCTTTTATTACAAGAACTGGCAGCTCTTTATTTATTAATCTGTGATCTGTTAACTCGGAGTTTCAGTGAGGTGTTTATACTAAATCTTTCTGAAGTTGGGATCCAGAGAACAATTTTAGAAGCAACCGAGACACATGAGCATATCGAATAAGTTCTTTTGACTTTGGCTTTTGAATGCCAGAGATCAGGGCCAAACCACAGGGTACTTTAGAAGTAGAGAGTTCTTTGTGTTTGGCTATAACCAGTTCCCAAAGTCACCTTAAACATGCATAGAACTTGTTTTACAATCTCTTAAAAGACAGACCAGTTTGTTTATTTTAACTTGGCTGAGAAAACTAATGAAGTCTAAATGTTTTTTTTTTGACATTACTGTATTTGCAGAATAATGTTGTGCTCACTTTTTTAATATTGCAGATTACATACGTTCTCCCAGATTCCATATTTCCGAATACTTGTGTGTGGTGGTGATGGTACTGTGGGTTGGGTTCTTGGAGCACTAGAAGAGATCAGGCACAAGCTTGTCTATTCAGAACCATCTGTCGCCATTTTACCTTTAGGAACAGGTGAGATTGAAACTCTTATACCTTAAGGAACAGGTGAGACTGAAACTCTTTTACCTTTAGGAACAGGTGAGATTGAAACTCTTATACCTTAAGGAACAGGTGAGACTGAAACTCTTTTACCTTTAGGAACAGCAGGGCCGTAGCCAGGATTTTGTTTCGGGGGGGGGGGGGAGGGCTGAGTTTGTTTCGGGGGGGGGGGGTGAGACTGGGTGGAAGAGGGTCTACCCTAGCAAACCTTTTGTATTGTTATCCCAATAGCCCCACTAATGTGGGATATAATGAGCATGGTGATCAGATCATGATATGAATAAACATAACAGTTTAAATAATGTACCAGTAAGGCCTTTTCGCAAACCACCCTGAGAATTTGGGGGGGCTGAAGCCCCCTTAGCGGCCCCCCCCCCCCGGCTACATGCCTGGGTGAGACTGAAACTTGATTTCGGAAATGAAAATGGCAAAATTATTGGTCTGAGATCCTGCATCGGAGGCTACAATTCATAACTTTGTGATGACCTAACTATGTATCTGACATGATACACAGCCCTTCTAGTGAATTGCAGTGAGGCATATCAAGAGTGCCTATATGATGTCCTATTGGGCAGTGGAAGGGTGCGTTGTGTGACAAGGCCTTGTTTCACATGAATATTGCAGAGAGTCTCCTTGCACAGCAGTCAAAAACATGCAGCTATATTACTGCTCCTCTCCTGAAAACGCAAACATTGTGAATGGGCACAATTTATTTATTTATTTATTTCTTCATGCTTATAGACTGCCACTCCCCATGGGCTCGGGGCGGTTTACCACAGCAGTAAGATACAATCTTATATATATAAAAAGAGAGAGTCCGTTTTTGACGCTTATGCACGGACACACCATAACACCCAGACCCTCAAAACCCACCTCACACATTTCAACGAACCAACACCAACAATCGTGGCACAAAAAAACACCAAAACATACCTCCGAAGACCCCTAAAACCGGCCCCCAAAAAACCCTATGGAAACCTATGGAGGCATCCGGAACCCTAAAAAACTACAAACAAAAAGGCGCTAAAACCACTTCCTGTCCCGCAAAAACACTCCCGGAAGTTGTCCCTCACAAAAACCAAACCCGGCAGGAAACACATACCTCACACACTAACAGGAAGTTCATAGCCTTCTCGCTCTCCTCCGCTGCTTCTCTTCCGCTTCCAGCAGAGGAGGGGAAGGGAGAGGGACCGTGCGGGCCCCTTTCGTAGGAGGAGGTGGAGGACGTGGGCCCGACCACAGCAACGTTCTCCAATGCAGCACTCCTCCATGCGAAGGTCGCTCTTCGGCCCACCCTGTGGCAGGGAAGTGACGAAGGGGGAGCGAAGACGGCGGCGCCATGGCCGTTCTTCCGGCCCCTTTGCGCTCTCCTCCGCCGCCTCCGTGCTGCTCCCTGATGAGGAGGACGAAAGGGGGCCCCACACGATCTCTCTCCCTTCGCCCTTTTCTCCTGGGAGCGGAAGAGAGGCGGCAGAGGAGAGCGCACCCTTCGACAGGGAAGCGACGCAGAGGGAGCGATACCGCCGGCGCCCTGGCTGAATACACACACACAAACATTACCACAAACACACATACATATATATACACACACACACAAATATATACACACACAAAACAACAAACAAATATACACACATACACATATATACACAAACCCATACATTCACACCCAAACCCACACACACACAACCACCCCCACATATACACAGACACAAATACAAACACACACACAAATATTAAACACACATACAGCCATACCTACACACAAGCATACACATATATACACACACACAACACACACATCATTTCAAACCCTTACATACTTTTCCACATCTACTACATAGGGCACAGCAACGCGTGCCAGGTTCAGCTAGTTACAATATAAATATAATAAGATCATTACCTGATACTAACTACAAGCACAGAACACTAAGCTACAACAATGGGACTAGAGTCAGTGGTTCAGGTGAGGCCCATCGATGTTTGGGGGGCCAAAGGGGAAGGTGAGGTCCATGGGGGGAGACCTCCAAATCTTGTGGGCTGACCCGGAGTCCCAAGGAGAGTCGATCTTCCAAGGGGAAGGGGCAAGACACAGGACGGGTGGTTTAAGGAGTTCTCAACCCTAATAGATAGAGGAGTCATTCGCCTCCTTAGTTCACCTTCTTCAGACTGTGACATTGCTGTTTGTCTCCAACTCCCGAAGCCCACACCCCAGACAGTTCTGGCATGAAATCGTCAATGGCGAGCTTCACGCCGCTGGGATCCACATCTAAAAGAAGTCAATGCCATCCCCACAACACTCTGGGGAGGCTCCACTGCCCTGGCGCCAACTCCCAGAGCTCCTCCACAGCATTCACCAGAAGTGATGCCGGGGGTGGGACGGCGCCGTGTCCGCTTCTTTCCTGCTTGACGTCCACGCTTGCGAAGGCGTCCCACGTTCATCGGGGGGGGTCTGTCCAGTGACGTCAGCCTTGGGAGCGATCTCCATGCCGGCGTTCTCAAGGATATGCGCCATCTTGAGGGAGACTCTCGGGGCCTCTCTCCCCGCATGGGAGAGACAGCGGCGCCGATAGCGATCTCCTGCTGCTCGGGGTGACCCCGGAGGATCGCGATCTTTCTTCAGGATCTCGGAGATTTGCCTGATTGTAGATCAATTTGCAATGATGTGTCCACCTAACAAGAAACAGGCCTTAGCGTGTTGTTGAATTCACAGACACCCTTCCCCTCCTTGAGCCCTTGCGTGCCAGGATTGGGGGGGAGGGGAAGTGACATTGAAGGTTTTGTGGGATACTTTTTGAGTGGGAATTCCATTGTATTGCCAGTTCACAGTAGGGTTAACATTCTGTGTACGGTTAGGACAACCAGAATATGTTGCTTTGCATCTTGGCATTATGGTTTGCAAGAAAAATGACTCTGCTTAGGATGAAAAAGTATCCCAAATAGCAAAAAGCAGTAGATCTGCTGGAATAAACAAACAAACCTGAACATGGCTGTAGTGAAGTCAATATATGTATTGAGGGTTTTGTATTTATTTTATGGTTAAATGTGTGGTTTGTATTAATACATTTGTGTTGTATTAGATTGTTATATGCTAAACAGACTACAAAGGGTTAACGGGGAATATTAAAGTGCACAGCCTCTGAGATGTTTGGTTGCTATAACAACAGGAGGCGGAGCCTAACACTGGCTTTAGTAGGACCAAGTTTGAATTTATGGAGTCAGTTAGTCAGGAGCGGTTAGACTAGCTGGTAGCAATTTAAAGAGTTGCTGTTGTCTTTTCTGAGGGAAATAGAAAAGGCTGGTTTGAGATATTGCAGAAAGGCAGTTAGGCTTAGAAAGCCTATAGCAACCTCTGTTTATAGGTTAGGCTGGGAAGCTAACCTAATATATCGATAGGAAGCCTATTGAGGCAAAATATCTATAGTATTATTGATTTAGTGTTTGAAGAGATACAATCAAACATTGTGTTTAGGGAATAAGAAACCTTAAGATATGTACCTCTCTGAAGTTACTGTAACCAACTAAGCTCTGAATACTTAGAAACCTTTAAAAATACTTTAAAAAATAAACTGTTGAAGTTCCTCCTTACAAATCTCTCTGTGACATCATTTCAAAACACAAGCCTGAAAATAAACCCCATCACATCGGGTGGCCAGGATTGTTATGGTGGCAGCTTGAAAGTCTACGTTGGTATTAAATCTACCTCTACAACTTAGTGGACTTAAGTTTTGAGACTTCATAAAGAAGTACACCTCCATTACAGATTGGTGGCAGCTTGATTGGAAAAAAGATCCTTGAGTAAAGACGCTGGCTGTAGGCGGCGATTCTTTACAATGGCAAATGACTGAAACATGAGGATGCTGTTTACAGCTCTTCAGGCACCAATACCTTTATTGCAGCCAGGCATGTAGCCAGGGGGGGGGGGGCTCAGCCCCGAAATTCTCAGGGTGGTCCGCGAAAAGGCCTTACTGGTACATTATTTAAACTGTTATGTTTATTCATATCATGATCTGATCACCATGCTCATTATATCCCACATTAATGGGGTTATTGGGATAACAATACAAAAGGTTTGCTAGGGTAGACCCTCTTCCACCCAGTCTCAGCCCCCGAACCAAACTCAGCCCCCCCGAATCAAAATCCTGGCTACGGCCCTGATTGCAGCATATAGTTCTATATGAATTCTGCTACAAAATGTGAAAAGTTTGCTATACTGCCCAGTCTTGATAAATGGAGGTTAAACAGATCATATTTACGGTTGTACTGAAATTATTGTCAGGGCAAATACAGTAAATATTTCGAAGTACTTAAATTTGTAGGTGATTGTTAAACCTAAGACATTAAGCCGTTAGGATAGTTGGCTAACACATACAACAACAACAACTCTTCATTCTTTGCCCGTTGTTGCTATTCATAACAATGTGTCTTTTTTGAATCAGGTAATGACTTGGGTCGGGTACTGCGCTGGGGTGCTGGATATAGCGGTGAAGATCCATTTTCCATTCTTATATCTGTGGATGAGGCCGTTGATGTACTTATGGATCGTTGGACAATCCTTTTAGATGCTCAAGAGCCTATTGAAAGTTCAGAAAATGGTGTGTTAGAGCCTGAGCCTCCTAAGGTATTTCCTCAGGTTTTTTCGTTCTCAAGAAGAAAGAAAAGAAAGGGAGGGAGGGAAGGAAATAGAAACTAAAAATACTAGTCCAAGGATGGGCCTTTCGTAATTTCTCAGATTATGTTGAACAGTCATATCTAGTCCTAGCCAAGATTTGGTGAAGGATGATGAACGTTGCACTTCAGCAGCATCAGGAGGGCCACAAGTTTCCCCACCTTTGTCCTAGCAATTACTGAAATCATAGAAAGTTAATTTTGGTAAATTCCACCAACTACTGTCTTTCCTCTTTTCCCTTTCTCTCCTTCCTTCTCTCTTTCTCACACACCGTACTCCCCGATTGCTATCATCTTAACTACCCAATCAAGAGAGATACTTTTTTCTCAGAAAAGGAGACTCTTTTCTTTCCATCTATGAGATGTGCATCAGTCACATTTTTTCTTGTCAGGAGTGTTGTTTATGCCAGTGTTTCCCAACCGCTGTGACGCGGCACAGTAGTGTGCTGTGACGGACCTCCTGCTGTGCCGCGAGAAAAGCTCTCTGCCCCCCTTCCTTCCCCCCTCCTCCTGCCGAACTTCTGCTGCTTGGGGGAGGAGGAGGAAGGGCCGGGCAGCGGCGAAGAAAAAGAAGAAGGGGCTGGGGCGCCGCCTCCTTTGGCCATTTCCCCAGCCAGTCTCCAACCCGCCATGACTCCCGCCCCTCGCTCGCACTACCCTCTCAAGGCTGCAGAAGCTGTAGGAGAGCTGAAGCTGGAAGGAGGGGGAGGGGCTTGCCACAGCCTGGCTCCGCCCCCACCCCGGCTTTGGCACTCCCAGCAGCTTCTCCAGCCTTGAGGGGACAGTGCCAAGCTAGCATTGTGCTGGCTCTGCCACCGCTGGCTTGGCATTGCCCCCTCAAGGTTGGACAAGCTGTGGGAGAGCTGAAGTCGTGGGGAGGGGTGGGGCATGGCGCGGCCTGGCTACATCCTCCTCACCCCATCTTTGGCACTCCCAGCAGCTTCTCCAGCATTGAGGGGACAGTGCCAAGCCAGCATTGTGCTGTCTCTGCCACCACTGGCTTGGCACTGTCCCCTCAAGGCTGGAGAAGCTGCTGGGAGAGCTGAAGCCGGGGGAGGGGGCGGGGCATGTGCGGCCTGGCTCCACCCCCTCACTGGCTTAGGCACTCCCAGCAGCTGCTCCCAGCCTTGAGGGGACAGTGCCAAGCCAGCATTGTGCTGTCTCTGCCACCACTGGCTTGGCACTGTCCCCTCAAGGCTGGAGAAGCTGTGGGAGAGCTGAAGCCAGGGGGAGGGGGCGGGGCATGTGCGGCCTGGCTCCGCCCCCTCACTGGCTTAGGCACTCCCAGCAGCTTCTCCAGCCTTGAGGGGAGAGTGCCAAGCCAGCATTGTGCTGACTGCCACCGCTGGCTTGGCACTGCCCCCTCAAGGCTGGAGAAGCTGTGGGAGAGCTGAAGCCGGGGGGAGGGGCAGGGCATGACATGGCCTGGCTCCTCCCCCGGCTTCGGCACTCCCAGCAGCTGCTCCCAGCAGGCCATCATCCCCCAGCCGTTCTTTACTGTGTTAGAGTGTCATTTTCTGTCATTTTGGTTGGTGGTGTGCCCCCAGATTTTTTTAATGTTAAAAGTGTGCTGCGGCTCAAAAAAGGTTGGGAAACACTGGTCTATGTGAACATTTCACAGGATGCTCCAGATGAAAAAAAAATACAATTGAAAAGGATAGTTGGAATTAATCCAATTAGTTAACTATTAGAGTTTCCTTTTTCAAAAGATCTAAGGAAAATTGCACACAACGTGCTGCAATTTTCCTTTGTAGACCAGCGAATCATAGTGATTTATGTATAAATAGTGACAAAATAAAAAAGACAGTATTTCCATATAAGAGCTCGTTCTTAGAGTTTTTTTAAAATATGGTAAAAATTTACTACAGTAAAAATTTTCGTAAGTTGTATTATATTTCATAAACTGTTCTTAAACTCTCTTTTGGAACAAGTACATTCTTGCCTTGGTATGGATGGATATTGCCTAGCAATATTTGTGTTTTTGAATAATTTGCTTCAATTATAAGAACATTTATATAATTTTTTGATATTATTCAGAGCAGTGTATATCGATCAGATTGGTATCTGAGGTATAAACCTAAGATTAAGGCACATTTAGTTATAAGTTGGCCATCCCCAACTTATAACTAAATAACAGCACTGGGAATGTGGCGCAGCTGGCTGGGTGTCAGCTGTATAAGATCTCTACTGACCAGAAGGTCATGAGTTTGAGGCCTGCCCGGGTTGAGGTGGGCTCTCAACCTATTCTGTAGCCTGTTGTCGACCTTTGCAACCTGAAAGACAATTGCATCTGTCAAGTAGAAAATTATTGTACCACTTAGTGGGGAGGCTAAATTTAACTGATTTACGAGGCCATTTAAAAAAAATATCTCCAGGAAACAAGCTGAGGAATGAAGGAGTGAGATAGCTCCCCGTGGTGGCCAGATGTTAAATTGCCTCTGTCTGTCTTCTGTGTTTGTGTGTCTAAATGCAATGTGTACATTGTAATCCGTCCTGAGTCCCCTGTGGGGTGAGAAGGGCGGAATAGAAATGAAGTTAAATACATAAATAAATAAATCCCCACTTTTTCTATCTATACTTGTATATTTATAATTTTACTTAGGCTTAATATATACTGAATGTTATGTTTATATTGTCTGTTCTGATAAGGCCAATTGGCTAATCAATAAAATAGTTCCATATCATTCTAGCCATTTAGATCTGGGAAACTGAGTTAGGTCAAGTAGTTTGTTTTAATTATTTCTTTCACCTGCAAAGAGCTTTGGGTGATATATATCATCGTTACCCCGTGATTCTCAACAAATGCTGAGGGCTGTCTTATCACCTGGAGAGCTTTATGGCTTGCATTCAGGTGTCGCCCCTCGAAGTCTAAATGGACAAAATTGTATGAGTCGTTCCATTGTATCTGTTGAAATGCTGGACAAAAGTGTAGAATTTCATTTCTGTTTTCAAAATTTTTCAGATTGTGCAGATGAACAATTACTGTGGCCTTGGTATCGATGCAGAACTTAGTCTAGGTTTCCATCATGCCAGGGAAGAAGAACCCGGCAAATTCAATAGCAGGTATCTGGGTCCCGTATAATCTCTCTCTCTCTCTCTCTCTCTCTCTCTCTCTCTCTCTCCCCCCCACCCCTCTTCTCTCTTTCTTTCCACTTGTACTTCCTTGCTCTGACACTTGCTGTCTCACACACTGTCTCCCTTGTGCCTTCTTTGTATCACTGTTATTCATAGAGGAAAAATCACATGCACCCTTACCTCATTGCTGCTGCTGAGGATTAATAAGGCTTTTGTTAATCCTCTAATATGTTTTTGGTATACGTTTGCCTCTTTCCTGGGCATCAGATGACTAGATATGAATTTGGAGATTAAATATGAATTTGGATTTGCTCCACGGGGCAACAAAGGCCTTTATTGCAGCAATATGTATCAGGTGGGTGTGAGAGCCAGAATTTCTGTGGCATCCTGCCATGCCATCTGTGGAAAAACACAACTGGTGGCAAAATGAGTGATATGGCTGTTTTCTCTCTCGCTCAACATCGCCATAACCGATTGAAATGATTGATGAGGTATGCATATACTAGCCCAGGGCTGTCCAACTGGCGGCCCTGGGGCCGGATCCGGTCCCCCAGCCTGTTGGGCACGGCCCCAGCTATGCCCCCAGCCGCCATTTTTAAATTTTTTTAAAAATCTAATTTTTTAAAAATAAATGGCGGCCGGGGAGGGAGGTGGGGCAGGGAGGAGGAAGAGAGCTAGCTCCTCCTCCCTGCACCGCCCCCTCCGTCCCTCTCTCCGCGCCGCCGATTGCATCGGCGCCGGTGAGAGAGGGACAAGGGGTGGTACAAGAAGGAGGAAGAGGGCTAGCTCCTCCTCCCTGCACCGCCCTCTTCTTCCCTCTCTCGCCGGCGCCGATGCCTTGCAAGGGAGGGGGGTCCCCCGGCGGCACCCCCCTCCCTTGCAAAGCATCGCAGCAGCGGCTGAAGCCAGCGCCGGCTTCTGCGGCTGCCGGGATGCTTTGCAAGGGAGGGGGGTCCCCGGCGGCACCCCCTCCCTTGCAAAGCATCGCAGCAGCGGCTGAAGCCAGCGCCGGCTTCTGCGGCTGCCGGGATGCTTGCAGGGAGGGGGTCCCGGCGGCACCCCGTCCCTTGCAAAGCATCGCAGCAGCAGCTGAAGCCAGCGCCGACTTCCTGCGGCTGCCGGGATGCTTTGCAAGGGAGGGGTCCCCGGCGGCACCCCCTCCCTTGCAAAGCATCGCAGCAGCGGCTGAAGCCAGCCCCGGTTTCTGCGGCTGCCGGGATGCTTTGCAAGGGAGGGGGTCCCGGCCCCCTCCCTTCCAAGGCATCCCGGCAGCAGCTGAAGCCGGCGAAACCGCCAGCTTCATCTGTGGCTAGGATGCCTTGGAAGGGAGGGGTGCCGCGTGGCTCCTCCCTCTCTCCCAAAGCTTCCCGGCAGCCGGGGGCGGGGCCAGGGGCAGGGCCGGGGACAGGCGGCCCCCCAGGTCATCAGTGACCTGGAATCCGGCCCTTGGCCGGTTAGAAGTTGGACAGCACTGTACTAGCCAATGCCTGTTCTGAAGAACTTCATGTTTTCAAACATAGTTTATTTATTTATTTATTGTTCGTTCTTATATACCGCTCCTTCCAGCAGGCTCGGGGCGATTTACATAAAACATATAAAACATCAACAATTTAATTAATACAGCAATATTAAAACATAAGATATAACAGCTACACAGAAAAACAAGCATCTACAGCAGCTATCCATAAAAAAACAAGCAACTACAAAGCATCTACAATTGGCAATTCTGAACTTAGCATCTATCTTCAAGGCCCAGTAAGACTGAAGGCTTGTCTAAACAGGGATGTCTTACAAGCTCTCCGGAACGGAGCCAGTTCACTGATGGCGCAAACCTCATCTGGCATGAAATCCCATTGGGATGGTGCTGCCACATAAAAGTCTCTCGCTCTCGTTGTAGATAGTCGACAAGAGTGGATCGACGGGACTAGTAGGAGGTTATGTTCTTCCGAACCTAGTGATCTCGGGGGAACATATGGGGTGAGACGGTCCCTCAGGTACACCGGCTCTAGACCATATAAGGCCTTAAAGGTCAATACCAGCACCTTGAAAACAATCCGGTACTCTATTGGTAGCCAGTGCAGTGCAGTTGCTGTAAAATAGGTGTAATGTGCTCTTGTACCGATGCACCCACCAGTAGTCGAGCAGCAGCATTCTGCACTAGCTTAAGTTTCCGGATTGTTGACAAGGGAAGGCCAATGTAGAGGGCGTTACAGTAGTCCAATCTCGAGATAACTGTTGCCTGGATCACCGTAGCCAGGTCGCCTCTGGACAAGTAGGGAGCCAGCCGCCTAGCCTGTCGCATGTGGAAAAATGCGGTCTTGCATACCGTGAAGATTTGCAGCTCCATTGATAGCAGCAGGTCCAAGTGGCTCTTTACAGAGGACGACAGGCTTAAAGGCTCGCCGTCCAGGGTAGGTAGCCGGCAACCACCCAGTCCAGGGCGGCCCAGCCATAGGATCTCCGTCTTCGACGGGTTCACCTTCAACCGGCTGGCCCGCAGCCATCCAGTCACGGCTTCAAGGCATTGATGGAAACAATCGGGTACGGTCTCCAGCCTGCCATCCATTCTCAGCACCAGCTGGGTGTCATCAGCGTACTGATGGCACTCCAGACCGAAGTCGTGTACCAGCTGGGCCAGTGGGCGCCTGTAGATACTAAACAATAGTTGAATCCCTGACTATAAAATCCATGTAGCAATTTAAACTGTGTTGATGGAATTTTAATATTGTTTTAATGTTCTCATTTGGGACGAGGCTGGGGAAATGAATGTGTGAAAAAGCGATTAGGTGACCAAAATGATTCTTAAGTACTGTATTTCGTAATTGTCATCCTTCCAGAAGCTATTCACACCTTTGGTACAGATAGATAAAACGTTTTTAGAAAAGCTAGGAAACCAAAGTGAGAAGTGTTCTTCCCCTACTACAGTTAGGATGAGGCAATCTAGGTCTGTGTGTGCTTTACAAGGACAAAAAAAAAACCCAACCAAACCCTGCGTCAGAATTCCAGTGAGTCACAGCGTGTGAGAGGAAAGCAAAAAGGCACCATCTCTCGATAGTTGACAGAAAGAGCAGCGGAATGGAGAGAGGGATTAATATGTCTCCTATGTTGCTCAAATGTTATGAAAATTAGGGGTGAGCAAAGAGTAGTCTAGGAGCTCCATCCACTCCAAGGCCTTTTGGTAGCCCTCTCTACTGTCCTTCGCCCCCAGCTCCCACACCACTTTCTTTGATGGGACTCAGAAGCAGACGAAAAATGACAATTATAAAAAATATAAATGACAGTTCTTTCAGGCACATTAGCTACAAATTTTCCCACCCCATGAAAAATTCAGGAATTGCTATCGGAATTTTGAACTAGAAGTAGAGTGGTTTATTTACAACATTTGCTACTCTGGGTATAAATAAATTCTAGTACACTATCGCAGTGTTTTTCAACCTTTTTTGAGCCGCGGCACATTTTTTACATTTACCAAATCCTGGGGCACACCACTAACCAAAAATGACACAAAATGACACTCTAACACAGTAATACATATAGTTAATATGTTTTTAAATGTATTTATACACTCAGTGTGAAACCTGGACCTGTTTCGATGAACACAACATAGATATCCTGGCAGGAATGGCAGAAAGACACAAACTTCCCTCGCAGAACTCCCATAACCAAGAGAAAATACTATAAGAGTTTGGTGGGCATTGACCTTGGGTTTTGGAGTTGTAGTTCGCCTATATCCAGAGAGCCCTGTGGATTGAAACAATGTTGGATCAGGACCAAACTTGTCATGAATACTAAATATGCCCAAATTTTAACACAGATGGAGTTGTGTGGAAAATAGACCTTGACATTTGGGAGTTACAGTTTCTGGGATTTATAGTTAAAACACAATCAAAGAGCATCCTGAACTCTTGCAACAATGGAATTGAACCAAACTTGGTATATTGAACTCTCATTACGAACAGAAAGTATTGAAAGGGTTTGCTTGGGAATTGACCTTGAGTTTGGAAGTTGTAGTTCACCTACACCCAGAGAGCACTGTGGACTCAAACAATGATATGTTATGTTGTTGTTTGTTTTCTATCCAGAATAGCAAAGTTGGAAGGAGGCTCACCACTTTAAGGTCCCTAAAACAGGCATGGGAAAGCTTCGGCCCTCTGGGTGCTTTGGACTTCAACTCCCACCATTCCTAACAGCCTGAGGCCCTTTCCTGCTTAAGTGGATTGGGGGGGGAGGGCCTGGGGCTGCTATGAATGGTGGGAGTTGGAGTCCAAAACACCTGGAAGGTCCAAGTTTGCCCATGCCAGCTTTCGACAGAGACCTCTTCCTCCCCCTTCGCGCCCTTTGTTCCCCCTCCTGCCGAACACTTTCTTTTTCTTCTCCACTGCTGCTTCTGCCGCCATTTTGATCCGAGGGGGCAGCGTGAGCGTGTTCAGGAGGGGAGGGGGGAGGGAGGAAGATGGGACCCGTGCGGGCGCTACTGCATAGACTCGCCCCAGAGCAAAGCGAGGCAAAGCGAGCAGAGCGAGGCTGGGAAGAAGGGAGCCCGAGTGGAGAAGAAAAAGTGTTCGGCAGGAGGGGGAAGAAAAGGTATTGGAGGTTCCACTTTCCCACGGCACACCTGATGATCGCTCACGGCACACTGGTTGGGAAACACTGCACTATTGTATAAACCAGGCATGGGCAAAGTTCCACCCTCCAGGTGTTTTGGATTTCAACTCCTACAATTCCTAACAGCCTACCAGCTATCCAAAACACCTGGAGGGCTGAAGTATGCAATGCCTGGTATAAACTTTTTGTTTCCAATAATCTCTCCTTCAAAAGAGTATTAAGCCAGATAAGACACATCTCAGAAACCTCTCATCTCTTGGGAAAGAAGGGAGTGCCACAAACATTACTGAGTGATGCACACTTGTTTACTCTGTTTCTTTTAATCACTGTTGAGGAATATTTGAGTTTTGCATTCATTTGTTTGTTTTTAACCAACCCTGTGCCACGTACTGTAAGGTCAAGCTGTTCTTATTTGAGTTACATCTCCAGCATAGAGAACTCTAGCCACTGTTTTGATACTGGTGTTTCAAGACGTATTTTGCCATGCTATAAAGCAGTGGTTCCCAACCTTTTTTTGACCAGGGACCACTTTAACCAGGGACTACTTGACCAGGTACCACTCTCCAACATTAGTACCAAAAGGGTTACACATCAGTTTTTGGTCGACTTTAGATTTGTTTTGGGGTGCTGATTCAGAAAATTGCATTGGATACACCACATCAGTTCTAGTTTCTGATACAGAACATATACCATGGTCAGTGACAAGGAAGGCAGGCCTGGATTACCCATAAGGCCAACATAGGCCATAGCCTAGGGGCGCAAGCTGAGGGGGGCGCAATTCACGGACCAAAAAAAAGTTAATTAAAAAAACCCCTCCGTGGCCAGCCCTTGGGAATTACGGGAGTTGAAGCACAAAGGCCCTGGAGGGAGGGAGGGAGGGAGGGCCGAGCCTGGTCTCAAGGCAGGACACGCAGGGTGAGGAGCAGCAGCAGCGGCTTCCCTATCTTCCTCCCTCCCTTCTCCCTGCTACTCAGCTGGGGGCGGGGCCTCCCAGGGTGACATCACTCCCTCCCTCCTCCTCCGCCAGGCCTGCCTCCCTTGTTTGCTCCGTCGCCTCCCTGGGTGACGTCACTCCTTCCCTCCCTCCCTCCTTGGGAGGCGGGGAGTGGGCGGGGTCAGAAGTGAGTCCTCTGAGCTCGCCTCCTGCCTTGTGACACCCATTGATCAAAGCTGAAGAGCGGCAGCTGGCCAATTGGGGAGCCTCCCTCCCTCCCGGGCGGGTGTGGCTCTGCAGACTCGGCCAATAGGAAAGCAAGGGCCTGCTTTGAGGCGGAAGTCCATGGAGAGGGGTTCTCCCTGAGCCACAGATTGCAACTGAGGAGGAGCAGCGGCCCTGAAGGAGATGGAGACAGGTGGATGTCTCTTTCTCTATCTCCAGGGAGCCCCCCCTGAAGGAAGGGAAGGCCCCCCAGGCCTCTCCCCACTACTCCTCCCTCCTTGGGGCACGGGGATCCTAATCAGCCCCGGCAGATGGCCACCCCGCCACGGCCCCCAAGCTCCCGGGTGAGGAAGGAAGGAAAGGCAGGCGCAGCTTGGGCCCTACCCTCCCTTCCTGGATCCCAAACAACAACTTTCAGTGCCGGTAGTAGAGGGAGCGTAATTCCAAAGTGTGGCCTAGGACGCAAAAAGTTGTTAATCTGGGCCTAAAGGAAGGAGTGGCAGGAGGCACAAAAGGTGCAGAAATAAAATAAAGAGGAAGGGGGCTCATGGACCAGATTTTCATCCTTGCGGCTCACTGGCGGTCCATCGCCCACAGGTTAAGAACCATTGCTGTAAAGCCACAGCTAAGAAGGAAACTTGTTTGGGTCTGGATTGAGTAGTGCTGTTCCCGGGAGATAAATATGAAGCTCTTTTTCTTATGTGTTGTGGCTCCATGTTATTGAATCAACTTTTGGAGAAATGGACACCAAGTTGCTGGAGAGTTTCAATCTTTCAAACACATGTATCAAACTCAAGGCCTGTGGTCAAAAAGTAATGGAGTTGTCATTCAATAACATCTGGAGACACAAATTGGGTAAAAACTAAAGGACACCAACCACTATAAATATAGAGGGGGGATGCCCTCTGTATCTGTCAGCGCCGGTTGGCCCGTTTGTTGCCCTAACGGACCAAGCCTCGCGCGCCATCAGATAAGGACAGCATCTGGCGGGCTCTGATCTGGGACTGCCCTTTGAAATGCCAGGCACCTTCCTGACCTTTGATATGCGGAGAGCCGGATGGTCAATCCCGGGGAAGGAGGGGCCCAGTAGGGGGGCGGGCCAGGGAGGGTTTCAAAGGACTTGATGCACGGGAAGATCTTCAGTCTATCTTTGCTTGCCCTGGATTAAGGACCTAATAAATTATCTATCCTTCAATATCGCTTGGAGTGAGTTTGGTTTACTAGACCCCCTCTTGCCGGAGCTCACAGTATCCATGGATTTTCCATCCATGGATTCAGTGACCCTTTGAAGGCAGCCAAAATAAGGCTGATGTGGCCCTCGATGAAAATGAGTTTGACACCCCTGCTTTAGAACAAGAGGGTGGCTTCCACATAACCTATGGTCATTTCTGCCAGTGACACCGTTTGGGGTTGAATGAGCTGTTATCACCCTTTTAAAAATGCAATTCACTACTTATGGAGGTTTCTAGATGTAGCAGCACAACTGAGGGTTGAAAAAAGTCTGGTGGGTTGGAAAGACTGGGGTGTATCTCCTGTAATTTTTTCAAAAGCTTTAAAAAATCTGGAGGGGAAAAGTATTCTAATCACAAGGTACAACCTAAGATGGAGCGTGGAATCTAAAATTATTAAGTGAAAGTGTGCTAAATAATAACTAGAATGGAAAATCTCTGTCTCCAGGTTTCACAACAAAGGTGTCTATGTAAAGGTTGGGTTGCAGAAAATGAGTCACACCAGAAATCTTCATAAAGAAATAAAACTTCAAGTGGACCAGCATCAAGTTGAGCTTCCAAATATCGAAGGCCTTATCTTCATTAATATTCCCAGGTAAGATATTCCATATATCTTCAATAATATTTTCATCCGTCTACCTCAGGGGTGCCCACACTTTTTCAGCATGCGAGCTACTTATAATAAAACTAAATCAGAAAGATCTACCTTCCTCGGGCGCGGGGCGGGGGCGGGCCTTGGCGCAGGCTGGGGAGCCAGGCCACACCAAGCCCCACCCCCTTCTCTGGCTTCTGCACTCCCAGCAGCTTCTCCAGGCTTGAGGATGGCAATGCCAAGCCAGTGGTGGCATAGCTAGCACAAGGCTGGCTTGGCATTGCCGTCCTCAAGCCTGGAGAAGCTGCTGGGAGTGCCGAAGCCAGGGGGCGGAGCCAGGCCATGCCAAGCCCCTCCCCCTCCCCTCTGGCTTTGGAGCTCCCAGCAGCTTCTCCAGGCTTGAGGATGGCAATGCCAAGCCAATGGTGACATAGCTAGCACAAGGCTGGCTTGGCAATGCCATCCTCAAGCCTGGAGAAGCTGCCGGTAGAGCGGAAGCTGCAGGGGGCGGAGCCAGGCCATGCCAAGCCCCGCCCCCTCCCTCTGGCCGGCACTCCCAGCCGCTTCTCCAGGCTTGAGGATGGCAATGCCAAGCCAGTGGTGGCATAGCTAGCACAAGGCTGGCTTGGCATTGCCGTCCTCAAGCCTGGAAAAGCTGCTGGTAGGCGGAAGCCAGAGGGGGCAGAGCCAGGCCGCGCCAAGCCCCGCCCCTCCCCTCTGGCTTTGGAGCTCCCAGCAGCTTCTCCAGGCTTGAGGATGGCAGTGCCAAGCCAGACTTGTGCTAGCTATGCCACCACTAGCTTGGCATTGCCATCCTCAAGCCTGGAGAAGCTGCTGGGAGTGCCGAAGCCGGGGGGAGGGGCGGGGCTTGGCACGGCTTGGCTCCGCCCCCCTCTGAGAAACGCCCCATCCTGGGATAGACCTCCTTCGGTCCCGGAATCGACTGGTCGATCATGATCGACTTCCTGGGCAGCCCTGGTCTACCTCTTTTATTAGAATGTCTGTCTCAGAGAAGAACATTCTTGAAGGTTGTAATACTCAAATTCTTTTGTGTGAATAGAAGCTTCTTAGGGCTTTTTTCCCCTATGGGAAGTTATTTATAATTAAGTTCAGGTATCAAGATGAATATTGTTAGATGCATGATCAAGGGCAATAGTGAGATGGGACTTGACACATTTCTTCCAGAGGTAGAGCTGAAAGAAGCCGTCTGTACAGTTTCGTTTCAAATTAGTGTTAACCAAAGCTTAGTGGGCTAAGACTCTGAATTCTGTTTAATCTGAATCATGCTAACTTGAAAGTGATTTAACTAATCCTAGTGGCCACAGTTTGTCTGGTTTAAGTCATAACACGTTATGGCAGTCATTCCAAAATGGAATTGAAAACTTCAAAAGTTTACCTGGAATACATCTGCTTTGTAAATGTCATGCAGCTTGACCCCACTTTCATGGACGTGGCTCAGTGAGATGGAATCATGGGAATTACAGGCTCACAAGGACTTTAGCCTTCTCTGGCAAAGAGTGCTGGGGTCACACCAAATTTATTTATTTATTTATTTATTTAAAACTTTTGTACCCTGACCTTCTCACTTCTATCGAAGGACTCAGACCGGCATAACAGCAAAAATTTAATGCTATACAATTTAAAAACAACTAGAACAACATATTAAAATACATAAAAACCCAGCATAAAACCACATCGCCAATAAAACAATTCCACTCGATCTGTAAATTTATTTTATTTTATTTATTTGTCACGTTTCAATACCGCCCCTCTCAGCCCGAAGGCAACTCGGGACGGTTTACACAGGCAGTCTCTGCCCTCAATACAACACAAGCAACAAGGCAACCCCCCCCCAAAACCCATATAATAACAAATTAACAATTAAAAACGTACAAATTACAGTCTCAGCGTCATGTTGAAATCAGTTTCCATAGCATCGTCGTCATTCCATATATCTCATTAAGCCTTTTATTTCATCAGCAAATGCCTGCTCAAACAGCCAGGTCTTGACTTTCTTGCGAAATGTCAGGAGGGAGGGGGATCTGATGTCTAGGGATGTCTTCCAAAACCGAGGAGCCACCACTGAAAAGGCCCTGTCTCTTGTCCCCGCCAGTCGCGCCTGCGAAGAAGGCGGGACCGAGAGCAGGGCCTCTCCAGATGATCTTAAACGTCTCGATGGTTCATAGGGAGAGATGCGTTCAGACAGGTAAGTTGGACCCGAACCGTTTAGGGCTTTAAAGGCTAAAGCCAGCACTTTGAATTGTGCCCGGTAGCAAACTGGCAGCCAGTGGAGCTGGCACAGCAGGGGAGTTGTACGCTCCCTGAATGCTGCTCCTGTTATCAACCTGGCTGCTGTTCGTTGTACTAGTTGCAGCTTCCGAACAGTCTTCAAAGGCAACCGTGGTCATTCATTCAGATAGTAGCCAATCTCAGCCTATTCTGGGAAGGCTTGGTTCCACATACAGGTCTTCACCAGCCTCCTAAAGGACAACAGAGAGGGGGCAGATCTAGCATCACTTGTTAGAGAGTTCCACAACCGAGGGGCGACCACAGAGAAGGCCCTGTCTCTCGTCCCCACCAGCCGCACTTGCGAAGCCGGTGGGACTGAGAGTAGGGCCTCTCCGGAGGATCTTAATGTTCTTGATGGTTCGTAGGGGAGAATCCGTTCGGACAAGTAAACAGGGCCGGAACCATATAGGGTTTTGTAGGTTAAAATCAGCACTTTGAATTGTGCCCGGAAGCTAATTGGCAGCCAGTGGAGCTGACACAGCAAGGGAGTTGTATGCTCCCTGTGCCCCGCTCCTGTTAGTAACCTGGCTGCCGAACGTTGGACTAATTGCAGCTTCCGAGCAGTCTTCAGAGGCAACCCGATGTAGAGAGCGTTGCAGTAGTCTATTCGGGATGTAACCAGAGCGAGGACCACCGTGGCCAAGTCAGACTTCCCAAGGTACGGGCGCAGCTGGCACACAAGCTTTAACTGTGCAAAAGCTCTCCCGGCCACCGCCGAGACCTGGGGCTCCAGGCTCAGCGATGAGTCCAGGATCACTCCCAAACTGCGTTAATGAATGTTAAGTGAACCATGGTGCAAAGACTTTGGCTTAGTCAGCAGCTCACCTGCAGGGTTTATGTACTGAATTGAAGAGAGACCTTTTTTTTCATTAAGGTGTACGAAAACACAGAATATATAGACAGATTAATACTCAAGGATTGCAATCTTGCAAGAATCAGCATAGCATAATAGTTCTGTATATGGAACTATATCTCGCCAACCATTCTATACTTGGAGAAATGAGGTGGTGATCTCAGAACTGACTGGTTATGTCCT
Organism: Anolis apletophallus; assembly: GCA_030556195.1. Taxonomy (NCBI): domain Eukaryota; kingdom Metazoa; phylum Chordata; class Lepidosauria; order Squamata; family Anolidae; genus Anolis; species Anolis apletophallus. The sequence goes on from JARBWK010000006.1 coordinate 148,487,687, forward strand.
CGTTGCCAGATCCAAAGTGATTACCTTATTCACTGAGGTCCACCAGAATCCTCTGGAGATCTCAGCATTGGAGATCATTCCAAAGGGAGGAAAGCAAAGTCAGATTCCAGAGCAAGCACAAATAGATTATGGAGATGTTTAGCTAGGTTTGTGCATGGCAGTAACAGGAAGTCAGCCAAACACTGTTCTTGCTGCTCCATTCATTCACTCTCCTGTCTTTGTCCATTCAGCTTGGGGCATGGCTATATGAGGCTTCCTTCTGCTGAACCATACCATTGATCTCAGTACTGTTTGTTTCAAACTGACAACAGCTCCTCATTGTGTCCAGTTGAGTTTTCCTCCTAGTGTTACTGCCCAGAGTATTTTCAACAGGAGATGCCAGTGACGAATCCTCAAACTTCCCAAACGCAATAAATGGGCTCATACCCTTGAGATGCCACTCAAACCAAACATTATGGCATACAATGATTAATCACACAGTCAACAAACCCATTTCCCACAGTGGAGATGGAGTAGTGGCAATAGTAGTGGCACCCTCAAAGAGGGTTTGTTTTGAAAGCTGTGGACAAACTTTTGGGCAGGGGTGCTCAGGAAGTCGATCGCAATCGACTAGTCGATCCCAAGTCCATTTGAGATAGCTCGCAGCCAGATGGGGCGCTTTCTGCGCGTGCGCACCCGCTGCCGCCTTCCGCCCGCGCGGGGCGGGGGGCTTCTTTCACCAAAATGAGGCTTTAGTGGGTGGGCCCTGACGCTCGTCACTTCACACGGTGTGGTGACGTGACCTCCCATTGGTTGCTCCTGGGGGGGGGGCGGGAGCAAGGTGAAGGCGCGTGCAGGGATAGGATGCAAGGCTGCGGGAGGGAGGGAGTGTGTGTATGTGTGTGTGTGTGTGTGTGAGAGAGAGAAGGCCACGCCGGAGGAGGATGGTCCCCACGGTGGGGCTGCAGCTGAAGAGTGCACCCTGTCTCTCACTCGCCTCAGCGGCACCGGGTCCCCGAGGGCTGAGGCAAGTGAGAGACAGGGCGCGCTCTTCAGCTGCAGCCCCACCGCGAGGACCATACTCCTCTGGTGAGGCTTTCTCACACACACAGACACTCACCCCCTTCAGAGGAGGATGGTCCTCGCAGTGGGGCTGCAGCTGAAGAGCGCGCCCTGTCTCTCACTCTCCTCAGCCCTCGGGTTCAGCTCTTCAGCTGCAGCCCCACCTCGGGGACCATCCTCCTCCGGCAAGGCCTTCTCTCTCTCTCTCTCACACACACACACACACACTCACTCCCTCTCGCAGCCTTGCATCCTATCCCTGCACGCACCTTCACCTTGCACCCCCAGGAGCAACCAATGGGTGGTCACATCACCACACCATGTGAAGTGACGAGCGCCAGGGCCCTCCCACTAAAGCCTCATTTTGGCGAAAGAAGCCCCGCGCATGGAAGGCGGTGGCAGGAGTGCACGAGAGAGCGCGCCAGGTAGATCTTTTTGACTTGGTTATTATAAAGCTAGCTCGCAAGCTGAAAAAGTGTGGTCACCCCTGCTTTAAGGATATCACATCGCTTTAAGGATATCACAGAGTTTTCAATAAAATAGTATCTGGTGAAAGCATATCTAGTCAGATACAAAATTTCTTACTGCCATTTTGAGATACTTTTATTTTAAAAGAGTTTTGTTGCCTTGTATTCATCGCTGAACCTGTAAAGCAGTCTTTCTCAACCAGTGTGCTGTGGCACACTAGTGTGCCGTGACGGACCTCCTGCTGTGCCGCGAGAAAAACTCTCTGCCCCCCTTCCTCCCCCCTCCTGTCAAACTCCTGCTGCTTGGGGGAGGAGGAAGGGCAGGGCAGTGGCGAAAAAAAAGAAGAAGGGACCGGGCGCTGCCTCCTTCGGCCATTTCCCCAGCCAACCTCCAATCCGCCATGACTCCCAGCATGACTCTTGCCCCTCGCTCACTGAAGCCGCGTGGTGGGAGGCCCCGCCCACTGAAGCCCGTCCACCGCTCATGCTCCTCCTCTGTAGGAGAGCTGAAGCTGGGGGGGGGGGAGGGGCCTGGCTCTGCCCCTCCCGGCCGGCACTGCCAGCAGCTGCTCCAGCCTTGAGGGGACAGTGCCAAGCCAGCATTGTGCTGGCTCTGGCACCGCTGGCTTGGCACTGCCCCCTCAAGGCTGGAGCAGCTGCTGGGAGAGGTGAAGGTAGGGGGCGGGGCATGGTGCGGCCTGGCTCTGCCCCCTCCCCCGGCTTCGGCACTCCCAGCAGCTGCTCCCAGCAGGCCACCAACCCCCAGCCGTTCTTTACTGTGTTAGAATGTCATTTTGTGTCATTTTGGTTGGTGGTGTGTCCCCAGATTTTTTAAATGTTAAAAGTGTGCCGCAGCTCAAAAAAGGTTGGGAAACACTGCTGTAAAGTGTTGTACATTCATGCAGGGCTTACAGTTAATCTCCACTTTTTGTAATTAATGTTATTTGTTTGAGCTGTCTTCTGTTTGCAGGCATAAAGTCAAAAACAGTATCTGCCATATTACTGATCACTTCCCTGATTATTGAAGTATCTGAGCTTGAAAATACTTGGCCCAAATACTTTTGATAGTCATTTAGATCAGGATGGGAGTTGTCCAAACCTTCAGATATTGTTGGAACTACAACTCTCACTAGCCAGCATCCAAGGATGAGGGTTGCTGGAAGCTGCAGTCAAACCACATCTCAATGGCTGAATTATTCCCATCCCAATCTAAACAAATTATGACTCTTAGGGTATGGGAAGTGGGGATGGGATATATAATCAGCCTTGTATATGCGGTGTTACATCTCCATGTTGACTACTCAGACCACAACTGCAACTTCTTTTCATCTATGCTGAGAGCTGCCATGGATGACATGTCGGGAGAAATGCAAGAGTCATAATAAACTACCTAAATCTAAACACTAAAGCTGAAACTAAAATGCAGCCTAAAACGGGGGTACCAAAAACAAAATACACCTGTGGGTGAGAAGAGGTCTTTGTACTTTGCACAGTCAAATTGATCATGGGCCTGTTGCATTCTTCACTCTTCAGTCAAAAAGTATCAGCCTTTTTACTGTTTTCAAAGGATATTTAAACTGTATTAAATAGTAATGCCATGCTATACATGAGAAAGCAACTCTTGAAGTTTTGTGTTTTTTACCTAAGACCCAAGAGTCAGATTCACCATTCATCCATGAAGCATGCTAGGTGAACTTGGACTTGTTGTGCTCTCCATTTGACTTTATCTGCCTCACAGGGCTTTTGTGAGCATTAAGAAGTAGGTGCCCACTGACTCGATGTCATTATCATAAAGGTGGGATAGAAATTTATTCAATTTAAGTAATTCAGCACTAAGTGAACAAGGTGCGAACCAAGATGGAGGCTGACATCCTCAAGAGAGGAAGGATCCCAAGATGGAATGGCCCAATGGACCCAACCCTGAGGATGACAAAGCGGGACCAGCTGCCGCCGCAGCAGAGCAGAGCAGCAGACAATCGGAGGCTGCAGGCCTCCGCCCGCTCTCGTCTCCAGCCGTTCCGTCAGAGGTGTTCCCGATTGGCTGATCGCCCTGCCATGGAGTACCTGCTATCCTGGCTTTGGAGTGCCTGCCATCCCGGGAGGCGATCCGGTCCTGCAGCGGGAGCAGTCAGCGATCTGCAACGGTTGATCGCCCTGGCGACCCAGAAGACGATAAAGTCTTCCGGGTCGCCAGGGCGATCAGCTACCGCAGGTCGCCGACTGCTCCCGCTGCAGGATCGGATCGCCTCCCGGGATGGCAGGCACTCCAAAGCCGCCGCTCCTCCGATTGTTCTCCGGAGCAACGGGCTGTCTGCCGACGCAGGCCCCACAGCCCGCGATGGGATGGCGGCAGTGGCAGCCCTTCCTCTTGCAGAAATGGCCCCACCCCCGATGCCCTTCTTCCCAGGCCGGTCAGAATCGGCCGGCGGGCTGCATCCGGCCCGCGGGCGTAAGATGCCCAGGTCTGATCAAGAGAGACGGGTTACCCAGCTTCTATCTTCATTTTCCTATATGCAACTCCTTTCCTGCCATCTCTGCTATAGTTTGTAAGAATGGGAGGCTCATAGAGCCCTAAGATCAGAGAGGAAGCACCAAGGACTCCCTCTTTGTCTTCATTTTTGGGTTGTGGGGCCACAAGTCTTCTCTTGTATATAGTCAGATTCTAATACTGAAAGGGGCTCTGCCTTCCGGCCATCTTCGTAAACACTCATATATAAACCATTTATGATAGAATGATCATGTGCCGCACTGAAAAAAGTAAAAGGTGCTTCATTTTTTAAAAGTTGCCTATGGTTATTTTGTTCTGTTCTGCCCAGTTGGGGATCTGGTGCTGACCTTTGGGGATCCGATAATGATAACCGGTTTGAAAAACCAAGAATTGATGATGGCTTGCTGGAGGTTGTTGGTGTCACAGGAGTAGTTCACATGGTAAGTCCAGTGATTTAACCCACTGATTTTTAAATACCTCCCAGATACAATGTGTTCAAACACAGTATAAAAGGCAATACAGTAGAATACTATATATGCACTTTGTATTAATTGATTCTGCAGTTACTGATTGAAAATACTTAAAAAGATAAATTCCAAAAAGCGAAACTTGATTTTCTCATTATATATAAGGGACAGTATTGTACAACACCATTATATATAATGTTACTTGAGCATCAACAAATGCAATATTTCACCATGGAAATTGGGGAGGGGGTCCAGTTGATATCAAGGTACATGACTCCATTTAACCAGTGAAGTTAGTTTATTTGCAAACATAATTAAATTGTCGCTTACAGAATACAATAGAATACAGTATGTCACTGTATAGAGCAGGGGTGCTCATTACGGTGATCGGGAGCACCTAGGTCAGGGGTGCCCACACTTTTTCATCATGCGAGCTACTATATGAACAATCAAGTTGAAAAGATCACCTGTTGTGCATGTGAGCGTGCGCGCCACGCTCCTACTGCAGCCTTCCGTCCGCGCGGGGCTTCTTTCTTGCCTGCCCATGAACTCGCCGCCACGTGCACCCGGGAAGGGGATCCTCCTTGCCTGCGCGCACGCTGTCTCTTAATGTCTTTGTTGCCTTCCTCCTTCCTGCTGCGTGCTTTCGCGAAGCAGGAAGTCCCCATCCCATCCTGCTTCTTGCGTGCACAGCAGGCCTCTCCCTTGCATGCAGCAGGAGGGTCTTTATAGGCGCACCCGCTAGCGCTCCGGCCAGATATGGCGCTGGCTGCTGCCTGGGGCGGGTAACTCAACCGTGAGAGGGACCTACGTGAGGCTGGAGCTTCCCCACGGCAGCCTCCCCCCCTCCTCCCTTGAGGTTTTCTTACCTGGGCAGGAGAAGGAATAGTGGAAGAGGTGCTTCCCCAAAGTGACAGATGCAGCGGGGGGGGGGGGTGCCCTTCCTTCCTTCCTTTCGAGGGTGTCACTCAGAAAGGACGCCCAAGTGGACGGCTGGCAGGAAGGAGGACCCCTCCCACTGGTGGCAGTCCATGCCCACGGGGAGAGAGAGGGGGGCTCGTCCTCGCCGGCTCTGAAGAGACACCCTCTCCCCCCCCCCCCCGTGGGCCCTCATCGCCTTTCTCCTTCAAGGGCGAGGGAGGGCGAAGCAGAGAAAGGCAGCGAGGGCACAAGCAGCAGCAAGTGGAGCCTCCATCCCCGCAGCCCCCTCCTCCTCGGGTTCAGCCCCAGGAACACGGCAGAGCCCTCCCTCCTCGCCCCCAACCAAGGAAAGAAAGCAGCCCCACACAGCTCGCTCGCCCAAGTCTCGGCTTGGAATGGGAGTCCCGAGGGCAGCAGCAGGGTTTGCGGCTGGGATTGCTTGGATTTGCCCCACTTTGCCCAGGCCTCCGCCTCTTTCTCTCTCTCTCTCTCTCTCTCCCTCTCTCCTTCCAGCACCCGCCTGCCTGCCTGCCAAAAGGATCCGAAAAAGTTCTCCGGATTTCTTTCTTCTCTCCTTGGCTCTCTCTCTCTCTCTCACACACACACACACACACACATTCCCTCCATCCCACCCACAGCCTCGCATCCTATCCGTGCGCATGCCTTCGCCTTGCTCCCCCCCCCCCCCAGCAGCAACCAATGGGCGGTCATGTCACCACACCGTGCGTGGCAAGACATGCCCCAGGGCCCGCCCACTAAAGCCTCATTTTGGCAAAAGAAGCCCCGCGAAGGCGGCGGCAGGAGCGCACGTGCGCGTGCATGGCAGGAGCTCGCCATCCGGCTGGTGAGGCCCAAAGATCACCTGGAAGAGGCCCGAAGATCACCTAGGTGCTCCCGATCACCATAATGAGCACCCCTGACCTAGGTGATCTTTGGCCTTCTTCCAGGTGATCTTTGGGCCTCACCAGCCGGATGGTGCGCTCCTGCCATGTGCGCACACGTGCGCCGCCGCCTTCACGGGGCTTCTTTTGCCAAAATGAAGCTTTAGTGGGCGGGCCCTGGCGCTCGTCTTGCCACGCACGGTGTGGTGACATGACCACCCATTGGTTGCTGCTGGGGGTGGGGCGGGAGCAAGGCGCACGGATAGGATGTGAGGCTGTGGGAGGGATGGAGGGAATGTGTGTGTGTGTGAGAGAGAGAGAGAGCCAAGGAGAGACGAAAGAAATCCGGAGAACTTTTTCGGATCCTTTTGGCAGGCAGCAGGCGGGCGCTGGAAGGAGGGAGGGAGAGAGAGAGAAAGAGGCGAAGGAGGCTGGGCAAAGTGGGGCAAAGCCAAGCAAGCCCCGCAGCAAACCCTGCTGCTGCCCTCGGGACTCCCATTCCAAGCTGAGACCTGGGCGAGCGAGCTGTGTGGGGCTGCTTTCTTGCCTTGGTTGGGGGCGAGGAGGGAGGACTCCGCCGTGTTCCTGGGGCTGAACCCGAGGAGGAGGGGGCTGCGGGGATGGAGACTCCACTTGCTGCTGCTGCTTGTGCCTTCACCGCCTTTCTCCGCTCGCCTCCTCGCCTCGAAGGAGAAAGGCGGCAAGGACCCACGGGAGAGAGAGGAGGGGTGGCTACTCAGAGCCGGCTAGGAAGAGCCTCCCTCCCTCCCTCCCTCTCTCTCCCCCATGGGCATGGACTGCCACCAGTGGGAGGGGTCCTCCTTCCTGCCAGCCGTCCACTTGGACATCCTTTCTGAGTGACACCCTAGGAAGGAAGGAAGGGCGCCTCCCCCCCCCCCCGCTGCATCTGTCACTTTGGGGAAGCACCTCCTCCACTCTTCCTTCTCCTGCCCAGGTAAGGAAGCCTTGAGGGAGGGGGGGAGGCTGCCGTGGGGAGGCTCCACCATCACATGGGTCCCTCTCTCGGTTGAGTTTCCCGGCCCAGGCAGCAGCCAGGCGGCCCCCCTTCCCAGCCCTGCACCTTCCGAGCCGCTGCCGAAGCCATATCTGGCCGGAGCGCTGGCGGGTGCGCCTATAAATACCCTCCTGCTGCGTACGAGGGAGGACGGGATGGGGACTTCCTGCTTTGCGAAAGCATGCAGCAGGAGGAAGGAAGGCAACGAAGACATTAAGAGAGAGCGCGCGCGCAGGCAAGGAGGATCCCCTTCCCGGGTGCGCGTGGCGGCGGGTTCGTGGGCAGGCAAGAAAGAAGCCCCACGCGGACGGAAGGCTGCAGCAGGAGCGTGTGCGCGCGCATGCTCACATGCACAACAGGTGATCTTTTCAACTTGATTGTTCATATAGAAGCTCGCATGATGAAAAAGTGTGGGCACCCCTGGTATAGAGTATTATCTTTTCATAAATATGTGATACGATCCAACAGATGGTTTTTAGGAATGTTAACATCCACTACATTAGTATTGTATGACCTTTACCCATCCTTCATTGTGCAAATGTTGTATGATCTTCTTGAAAAAAACTGTCCTGACCGAATTACTTTTGATAGGGACAAGTCCAGAGTGGGCTACGTTCAGGCATCCGGATTGCCCAGGGCTCCTATTTCCGCCTGACGCTTCTGAAACCAATTCCAGTTCAAGTAGATGGAGAGCCCTGGATTCAGCCTCCTGGCCAGATCATTATTTCTGCAGCAGGACCAAAGGTAGTTGTACATGTTTTGTGTATGTTATTATAGATACATGGACTATTGGCTTTGGATATCCTTATTCAACTATTTTGGAGCATATGAACGTGGACTTACCTTACACCAGTATCCCTCCAGGACCTGGGAATTTACTTCCAGGGAGATCACAGGAACTTTGGATTACCCTTCTCTGTTATTCTCTCCTGCAAATCCCGGTCTGTCAGGGGCGGTCTAAGGTAATTTAAAATGGTAAGCGAACATTATTTTGGCGCCCCCCCAAAACATTTTGCCCCCCCTCCGCGCATGCCCAGAAGCTCCTGTGCGCAGGCGCAGAAGCCTGTAAACACAGCACTCCCTATTCGGCACGCAGGGAGGTTTGCTACAGTGCGGCGTCGGAGCACACAAGGCCCAAAAGCGGAACATCGACCGGACGCTGTGTGGCGGGCAGGGAATGCGCCTTTACCCAGATGGTGCCCCACGCAGTGGCGTCCTTTGCCTACCGGTAGGACCGCCCCTGCGGTCTGTATATATATCCCTTTGATATCTTTCCCTTTACACCCTGACTATTTACTACAATTGCGTGTTGTTGCTTAGACCAGTGCTTCTCAACCAGTGTGCCGTGGCACACTAGTGTGCCGTGAGCGATCATCAGGTGTGCCGCGAGAAAAGCTTTCTGCCCCCCTTTCTCCCCCCTCCTGCTGAACTCCTGCTGCTTGGGAGAGGAGGAGGAAGGGCCGAGTGGCGGTGAAGAAAAAGAAGAAGGGGCCGGTGCACCGCCTCCTTCGACCATTTTCCCAGCCAGCCTCCAATCTGCCATGACTCCCGCCACGACTCTCACCCCTCGCTTGCTGAAGTCGCGTGGAGGAGGAGCCCCGCCTACTGAAGCCCGTCTACCGCTCATGCTTCTCTGTGGGAGAACTGAAGCCGGGGGGAGGGGGCGGGGCATGGCACGGCCTGGCTCTGCCTGGCTCTGCCCCCTCCCCCCGGCTTCAGCTCTCCCACAGCTTCGCCAGCCTTGAGGGGGCAGTGCCAAGCCAGCATTGTGCTGGCTCTGCCACTGCTGGCTTGGCACTGCCCCCTCAAGGCTGGCGAAGCTGTGGGAGAGCTGAAGCCACGTGGAGGGGCGGGGCATGGTGCGGCCTGGCTCCTCCCCCTCCCCCAGCTTTGGCACTCCCAGCAGCTGCTCCCAGCAGGTCACCATCCCCCAGCCGTTCTTTACTGTGTTAGAGTGTCATTTTGGTTGGTGGTAGGCCCCCGGATTTTTTTAATGTTAAAGGTGTGCCGCGGCTCAAAAAAGGTTGGGAAACACGGGCTTAGACCACTTATGATATTTAACAGTGTATGATATGTATGTATATAATCAATTCATGGGGAATATGCATTAACCTATAGGAACCGAAAATATAATATAGCTGCTATTAACCTTGCATATTGTCTTTAAATTTTTACATGTTTTCTTTCCCATATTTTTTTTAATCACAGGTTCACATGTTAAAGAAATCGAAACAGAAACAGAAAAAAACTGGAAATGTAAAAGAGTCAAAAAATGAGAACATGTCCGTCAATGAAGTGGGGCGCTGATAGAGGAAGATATCCCCAGAAGACATGCGGCACATCTACTGTAGACAAAGTGGGTCTGCTTGGTAAAGCTGTATACAGTTTGAGCCTACTGCTATATTCCGTTCTGTTGTACAGTGCCTATCCAGTGGCTGACGTCAGATATGTTTATGCATTACAAATTGGTCAAAGACATTTGCTTTAACTGCTTTTCCATAAAAACATTAACCAATTTTTTGCATTGTGCAAAAAAGAGAGAGAGAGAGAGAGAGAGAAAAGAATAAAGCAGCGATCCCATTGTACTGTGCTTTTTTAATGCAATTTTTCACTTATTTGGGGAATCACTCCTTTTAGGGCAGTATATTTATTATTCCCTCTTTAGAACATGCACATGCTAATGTTTCCTGTGTGGGGATTAAGTTAGCCCAGGGAAAAAAAAGTTAGAGAAGAGCGGATAATTAGTAACGTCATGTTTCTTACATTTTGTGCAATGTTGCTGTAAACGGCATAGGAGCCAATTGATTTAATTCATCTACCTACACAGTTTGCCACAGTGTTCCCGGTAGCATCTAATCAAAGCAGTCCCTTCTAAGGTGGCACATAGAGAGATGCCACAACCTGTTTCTTTCCATGTTTGGAATGCCCACATTGCTTTCATTCCTGGGACTGGGTGTGTTGTCGCCCTCACAGTGCTTTTGGGCAGGGTGTCACTGTCCATAGGGGTAGATTTGCATGCATTGCACCCCAGTATTTAGTTTATTATTATGGTTGCGATTATTATCAGTGCACGTGTGTGCCGTGAACGCTTCCTTTTCCCACACTACTAAACGAAAAAGCTGTGGTGAGAAGGTGGAAGATCCTACCATCATTTTATCTATTTTTACACTGTACAGACTTATTTTTTTTACATAAACACTACAAGCTTCTGGACTTCTATTCATGCTTCTGATTTAATTTCCTACAGTATTTCCTTCTTGGAACATACTCTCACTAGACTGTTGCTGGCAAACCAAATGTCGAAACTAGGATTTACAATTGTAGGACAATATCCAGGCCCGGATTATCCATAAAGCCACCCTAGGCCACGGCCTAGGGGTGCAGCCATGGGGGGCGGCAGATCCAGAACCCCCCAAAAACGTTTTTCCCCCCAAAAAGAGGGTGATCTTTGGTTGCTTCTGCGCCTGTGCGCGGGGCACCATAGACTCTCAGAGGCCGTTCCATGGTCTCTGAGAGTCTATGGCGCCCCGCGCGCAGGCGCAAAAGCGTCCGAAGATCACCCTTTTTTTCTCAGGCGTGGTGGCTTTAGGAAAGAGGCGGAGCCACGGAGGCGGAGTCGCAGAGGCGGAGTCGTGGAGGTGGAGCCTTTGGCCTAGGGCGCCAAAAGGGCTTAATCCGGGCCTGACAATATGCTAAATTTACCTCTTTTAACATTGATTGTGTTCACTGAGAAGAAGGAAGTTTTACTTTTTTCTGTACTCAAGAATAGTTAAATACAAAATAATCTCATCTAGTTTGTTTCCAAAATCACAACTTCTGATCTCTGGTTGCGTTCCACATCTGGTTGGAGAGGAAATATCGTAATGGTGGTCCAGATTTTGTAAATGAGCAGGATAGGGGATGGGATAGTACATCAGAGATCTTAGCTGATTACTCAGAATGGCACTTAGTCTTATGGTCAGTCATTGTGAGATATTTTCCTGCATATTTTCGTATTAGCTTGCATTTTGGAGTTTGTTAGTGTTGCGAATTCTAAAGGAATCAGTACATGCAGTATATAGACTGTACATAGATGTTCCCTGTCGTGGTCCCTGTGAATCGCACATACGGTATTTCCTGCGGCTGCGCAGACAGTTCAGAATCTTTTAGAAAGTTAATATCACTTTAAATGGTAGCCCCACCAGCTCCCCTCGAGCATATATAGCCAGTGGGAGGGCTGCTACCTCAGATCCTCAGATGTGCGAATTCACAGCGGACCACTCAGGGAACTACGGTTACAGTTAAGCAACCAATAAATTCTGATGATCCTTTCAGATGAGGAGAGCCAACATTTTTGATTCTGTGTTTGATTAATTACAGTGTGTTCTTCTATCTGAACGTGGACAAACTTAAGCTTAATTGCGGTCTGCTGAAACAACATTTACGAGGGCGGGTCAATAAGTCCATGACTTTTTGAATGAAACACAGGTTTCTGGATAAAAATAATAATTTTATTTTTCAACGTAGTCTCTTCTGAGCTCTATACACTTTGTCCAACGTTTCTCCAATTTTTTATCCCTTCCAAAAAATAAGATTTGTCGAGGTCATCAAAAAAGGTATTTGTTTGTGAGATGATTTCATTGTTGGAGTCAAATCTCTCCCACTTTCAATCTCTGATTGGCCAACACCATATCGCGAATTTTTTCGATTGTTTCGGGTGTAGAGACCTCAACTGGGCATCCAGAATGTTCGGCGTCTTCCGCGCTCGTACGGCCACAACGAATTTCAGTAAACCACTTTTTTACCATTGAAATTGATGGTGCAGAGTCCCCATAGTATTTATCAAGCTTAGCCTTGGTTTGAGTAATGGTTTTTTTCCGCAAAAAATAATGCTTAATGAGCACACGAAATTCACTTTTTTCCATTTCCTCCTCAAATCATGCAATAGTCTGCTATCAATGGCTGTCAAACACAAAGTAGATGACACAGCTTGTTCAAATTTTGACAGGAGTCAACTGACAGATGCCTGTTGACAGGAGCAGTGTTTCCCTTTCAGTTAAAAGGCGGGAAATTCAAAAGGTCATGGACTTATTGACTAGCCCTTGTAACATTAATATACCGTAAAAAGTATATCAAACACACTGCTAGGCTGCATTTAATCAGAAACAGAAGTGAAGGCTTCTGTTTTCTCCAGCACCATAGTTGACCAGAATACAGTTTACTACTCCTGCTTTAATGACAAGCAATAGTTTATCATTACTTCCAGATAAATAATTTATATTTCTGTTACACCACAGAATAAGATGAGGCAGGTTAGTTGGATTGTGTTTGGTATGATTTCCCAAAATGGGAATAGTTTTTACGGAATCCTATTCACCCTGACTGACTTGCTGAAATTGTACAAACAAAACCATAGAATCATAGAGTTGGAATTGACCTCGGGGGCCATCCAGTCCAACCCCTGCCAAGAAGCATCATTCCTAATAGCCTGGATATAAGAACAGCAGCAGTAGGCCCCAGAGTCCCTGATGGCGCAATGGGTTAAAGTTAAACCATTGTGTTTTACCCCTAGGTGTTTTACCATCCTTCTGGGAGGCTTCTCTCATTTCCCCGCATGGGAAGCTGGAGCTGGCAGATGAGCTCAACCCACTCTCCCCCGATTCGAACTGCTGACCTCTCGGTCAGTGGTCCTGCTGACACAAGAATTTAACCCATTGTGCCACCGGGGGCTTCTAGAGCAGGGGTGCTCACATTTTTTCAGCATGCAAGCTACTTATAAAACAACCAAGTCAAAATGATCTACCTACCCACTACAAAAATGTGAAACATATAACACAATATCTGCTTTGACTGGGTTTTCTGAGTCCACACTGCCATATAATCTGATTCAAAGCAGATAACATGGGATTTTATTCAACTGTGTGGAAAGGACCTCAGATAACCCAGGGCCGGCAGCACTTGGGTGGCGTCGGAAGCCTGCGGGGCGGGACTGAGCCTTCCTCCTGCCCTGCCTGCGATCTACCAGGACACCCTATGCCAGTGTTTCCCAACCTTTTTTGAGCCACAGCACACTTTTTACATTTGCAAAATCCTGGGGCACACCACCAACCGAAATGACACGAAATGACACTCTTAACACAGTAATACATATAGTTAATATGTTTTTAAAATGTATTTATACACTCAGTGTGAAACCTGGGCCTGTTTCGATGAACACAACATAGATATCCTGGCAGGAATGGCAGAAAGACACAAACTTCCCACACAGAACTCCCATAACCAAGAGAAAATGCTATAAGAGTTTGGTGGGCATTGACCTTGAGTTTTGGAGTTATAGTTCACCTATATCCAGAGAGCACTGTGGACTCAAAAAATGTTGGATGAGGACCAAACTTGGCATGAATACTCAATATGCCCAAATATGAACGCAGATGGAGTTCAGGGGAAATAGACCTTGACATTTGGGAGTTGTAGTTGCTGGGATTTATAGTTCCCCTACAATCAAGAGCATTCTGAACCCCACCAATGATAGAACTGTGCCAAACTTCCCACACAGAACCCCCAGGAGGCAAGAGGAGGTCTCTACTTGGGGAAAGGGAGGCGGGCCTTCCCAATGCATGGAAAGGGAGAGACCAAGTAGACAATGGGTGGGGAGGGGGGGTGTTCGTAATTTTGTGCCTTTATTGAGGTAGGTTTCTTAGGGTTTTTATACTTCAACACACTAGACCAGGGATGGACACTAACCGGCCCTCCAGGTGTTTTGGACTTCAACTCCCAGAAATCCTAACAGCTGGTAAACTGGCTAGGATTTCTGGGAGTTGAAGTCCAAAACACCTGGAGGGCTGGTAATTGCCCACCCCTGCACTAGACTCTCTCCCCCAGGTCCCAATTTCCCACGGCACACCTGATGATCACTCACGGCACACTAGTGTGCCCCGGCACACTGGTTGAGAAACACTGCCCTATGCGATCTACCAGTAGATTGCGATCTACCTAATGAGCACCCCTGTTCTAGAGCAGTGCTGTCCAACTTCTTCCAACCCAAGGGCCAGAAGAAGTGTCACTGATCACCTGGCGGGCCATAGGTGATCTGGGGGGGGGGCGGGGGCGGGGGCAGCGCCAAGGGCAGCGCATCATGCCGGGCCTCTGACGCGCTGGCTTTGGCGCCGCCTACTGCTCCTTTTCGCCGGCTCCCCCGCCCTTCCTAGGGAGGGGGAGCTGCCAAAAAGGAGCAGTAGGCGACGCGTCAGAGGCCTGGCGTGACGCGCCGCCCTTGGCGCCGCCCCTTTGCCGGCTCCCCGCCCTTCCTAGGGAGGGGTAAAAGGCAGAAGGGCAGTGCCAAGGGCAGCGCGTCAGAGGCGTGGCGTGACGTGCTGCCCTAGGCACCGCCTACTGCTCCTTTTCGGCCTGGAGAGAGGGATAGAGGGGGCGGTGCCGGGAGGAGGAGCTAGCTCTCTTCCTCCTCCCTGCCCCCGCCCCCCCCCCCCCCCCCCCCCCATTTTTTAAAAAAAAATTAGATTTTTTTTTAAAAAAATTTAAATGACGGCCGGGGGCCTATCGGGGGCCGTGTCCAACAGGCTGGGGTCACAGACGGCCCCAGGCCGCCAGTTGGACAGCCCTGTTCTAGAGGACATGATGAAACTCCTTTCTCCCTCTGCAGTGTATTCAAGAGACTGCAGGTAAGCAGAGGAAGGAGGAATGGTAATACACTCCTCATTTATATTGCAGGCACCATTCAGCCCGAGGCACTAGAACAGCCACATGTCAACCCAAAAGATTGTCTGGTTTGCAGCAGGTATGCCTCTTTTTAGCTGTGTCCTCATTGGCTGTATGATTGCTGCAAACGTTTGCTGCACAGTCGGAGACGATCGTTGTTCTGCTGCGGTCATTACTGCAGAGTTCTCCTGGGACATCATTAACGTCTGGAAAGGGCCTCTTGTGGGCTCACTCAAGACGTTTGCCCACTTCTTACAAGTATTTCCCGTGGAATGCCTCTCTGTTTTCTGAAAGACTCATTTCACCCATCTGCTGCAACACATGCCTTATGCATCTTTCTTCAAAGTTGTCAGAGCACACTGCAGTGTAGGCATATCTACGCACCGTCCACACTCATCTACTGTATATAAATAAAAAATGTCATGTTCGTTTGTGGGATTAACATAACTCAAAAACCACTGGACGAATTGCCGCCAAATTTGGCCACAAGACACCTACTAACCCAAGGAGTGACCATCACTCAGAAAATTGATTTTGTCATTTGGGAGTTGTAGTTGCCGGGAATTATAGTTCACCTACAATCAAAGAGCATTCTGAACTCCACCAATGATGGAATTGAACCAAACGTGGCACACAGGATTCCCATGATCAACAGAAAACACTAGAAAGGTTTGGTGGGCATTGACCTTGGGTTTTGGAGTTGTAGTTCACCTACATCCAGAGAGTACTGTGGACTCAAACAATGATAGGTCTGGACCAAACTTGGCACGAATATTCCATATGCCGAAATATGAACACAGATGGAGTTTGGGGAAAATAAACTTTGGCATTTGGGAGTTGTAGTTACAGGGATTTATAGTTCACCTACAATCAAAGAGCATTCTGAACCGCACCAATGACAGAATTGGGGCAAACTTCCCACACAGAACCCCCATGACCAACAGTAAATACTTAAGGCCATCCAGTCCAACTCTCTTCACGAGAGCAAGAAAACGTAATCAAAGCCCTCCTAACAAAGAACCATCCAGCCATAGATATAAATAGATATATATGATTCACAAACACACAGATATAGTATCATAGATTTGAAAGGGACCTGTAAGAAGGACAATTATATGTTGCACTAGCTTGGGGACCCAGTGGTGCCGGGTTATTTGAGGAAGGCATTGTGTGCCATAGTTCGTCATTGGTGTGGGCCACAGTGCTCTAAGGAAGTGAATTGAAGTACTGCAAGTCCCATCATCCATGGTCCATCCTTCCTCAAACTGCACCAGGATTTAGGTTGCATCTTGGGGGTCTGTGTGCCAAGTTTGGTCTTGTTCTGTCATTGTTGGGGGCCTAGTCAGGAAAATCAAGTTGAGGGAGCCTAACAATATCACACGAGCTGAGGCCTAGTCAGGAAAATCAAGTTAAGGAAGCCTTGCTGTTAATTTTTGGGCCTGGTCTGTGATTTATAGGGGCTACAGTGTTGTTTGGGAAGTGAATAATGTGAAGGTACTGCAAATCCCATCATTCGTGGCCCATCCTGCCCTAAACCACACCAGGTTGTGAAGTGGGCCATTGGTCCCTTGTTTGCCCATTTTTGTCCTGTCATTGCTCTGGGCCTCTGTGGCTGACTGCCTGAGTCCTTTCCTTTTCCCGCTGAGTCACCGTAGAATGTTGAAATGTGGTTGGCCAATCGGAGTCCGTTATGCAAATACCATTTCAGTGGCAGCCAATCCCCTCTGTCTGGGGCCGTAGAATTTTGGAGTTTTGAGGCTGGCCAGTCAGTGCCATTTATGCAAATAATCCCACAGTTGGAGCCAATCGAAACGCTGGCACATATTCCTCCCGTCGCTCGGTCGCACTACCGCCCACAAACACTGACTTTTATTATATGTAATATGTAATAGAAATAGATAGATGTTCCAGAGTAGGCAAACCAGACAATCTTCATATCAACACTGACAAAGAAACAGCAAGAAATACTGTTTGCCCACAAGCATAAATAAATTACATATATTAGAAACCAACACTTTCCCAGCCGCGGTCACCGTGGGACACTAAAATTGGGACACTGGGCTGTACTTGTGTTTCAGGATTCCTTGCAAAATCAGACACCTTTAAATCCTATTTTCTAGATTTAAGCTCTTTCTCTTAACCACTAATATTAAACGGGATTTAAAAGGGTTTGACTTTGTGGGTCATGCCTATAATGTTCAGTTGCCTGGGTGTCGTTCTTACTGTCTGTGTCAACATGGGAAAAGGGACCTACTGACATAATAACAGAAAGAACACTTTCCTTAGTCTATAAACCTTTTGCTGAAAATATTTTCCGTATCAAAGGAGTCATCGGTGTTTAGCGGATGCTATTAATTAAAGTTAAGAATAGTGAATGCCACTCACTAAAGGGAAAAAAAGTGAACCAGATGACTGAGCCTTATCTTGTTTCTGAAGTTTGTAATATTTAGGCAGAACTTAAGTATATTTTACTACAATTATTTTAAAAAATGTGCTTCCTAAACTTGAGTTTACATTGATTATGATAAGCACATTTTTATAGCTATTGGTGATTTTTAGGTGTATCAACGCAGCATTTCATAGGCTTACAACAATTTTCAGGTTGTTGGGAGGTATTGCCAATACCTAATTTCCGTTGTTTAAAATACTTTTGTATAGTTTCACTATGCAGTTGTTAATGGTAGTGGGCCTAAAGAGAAGCAATATTTTACACCTGGGGTGCTCATTAGGTAGCTCGCGAGCTACTAGTAGATCTTCGGCCCTCTTCCAGGTGATCTTCGGGCCTCACCAGCCGGATGGGGCGCTCCTGCCATGCGCGCGCACACCCTGCGCGCACGTGCGCTCCTGCTGCTGGCTTCTGCTTTCGCGGTGCTTTTGCCTGCGGGGCATTGCAGGAAGAAGGAAGCACGAGGCGGGGCCTCTGAAGGGAGCGCCCTGCCTCTCTCTCTCGTCCAGAAGCAGCTGTGCAGTCTCCATTGCCGGTGAGACAGGCATGGTGGAGTGCTCCCTCTGGATGCCCCGCCTCGTGTTTTCTCCTTCCTGCAATGCCCCGCAGGCAGAAGAAGTGCTGCGCGGGCGGAAAACAGCAGCAGGAGCACGCGCGGTGGCGGGAGTGTGCAGGTGGATCTTTTGGACTTGGTTGCTTTAAGAGTAGCTCGCATACTGAAAAAGTGTGAGCACCCCTTCTTTACACCATCCTTCTTTTATCTTTAAATTGTGTGCTTTATGCAGGTACTGTGTTGGTGTGCCTGCGCATTAAAAGTAATATTTAAATTTGCACTACAGCAGTCTTTCCTTTGTACATGATGCCTCGAGCCATTATTTTAGGTGGAATTCAAAGACATAGTTGTGTTATGCAAAGGGATCTTGTAGCACTTTTCAGAAAAACTGAAGATTTGGTTTTCAGTTACTCTCAAAGATGCTGCCAGATCCCTTTCTTTGAGAGGTAAAGATGGGAATGGATTCCTTGCCAGTTTTTCTTTTTTCCTTTGGAAATCAAAGAAGTTTGCAGCTAGAATGGTGTGATCTCTGTTGGGCAACTGTTCTTGTACTATATTATTATTAATAATATTAGTATTGATTACTAAGCAGACTGACTTAGTGCCAGCCATTGAATGCAGGTGACACAAGTGTATTTTCCCCCCCACAACTCCTTCTCTTTTCATCATTAACCAGGGATCAGTTCAGACTATGGATATGTAAATATAACTGTAATTTATAGACCTGCTTTAGTTTATAAAAGTATTGGTCTTGGTGCGTATATAATAGGCCTGGGCAATTATGGTTCAGAATTTTTCTAAAGTACTTACAAAACTAAAGTTCTGGTGGTGAACACTAGGTGGCGCTGGTGCTTTCTTCTACAGTGTTGCTAAAGTTCTGGTGGTAAAAACTAGGTGGCGCTGGTGCTTTGCTTCTACAGTGTTGCTAAAGTTCTGGTGGTGAAAACTAGGTGGCGCTGGTGCTTGGCTTCTACAGTGTTGCTAAAGTTCTGGTGCTGAACACTAGATGGCGCTGGTGCTTTGTTTCTACAGTGTTGCTAACGTTCTGGTGGTGAACACTAGATGGCGCTGCTTTGTTTCTACAGTGTTGCTAAAGTTCTGGTGGTGAAAACTAGGTGGCGCTGGTGCTTTGTTTCTACAGTGTTGCTAACGTTCTGGTGGTGAACACTAGATGGCGCTGGTGCTTTGCTTCTACAGTGTTGCTAAAGTTCTGGTGGTGAACATTTCAGAACTCTAACAAAACTTTCAAAACTTCATTATTATTTCATTATTGGCAATTTTTAAGACAGAACCAATTACAAACTGCCATTCATAACGAAATTTTGAAAGTTTTTGGGAAGTCTGACTTGGCCACGGTGGTCCACACTCTGGTTACATCCCGAATAGACTACTGCAACGCTCTCTACGCGGGGTTGCCTTTGAAGACTGCTCGGAAGCTGCAATTAGTCCAACGTTCGGCAGCCAGGTTACTAACAGGAGCGGGGCACAGGGAGCATACAACTCCCTTGCTGCGCCAGCTCCACTGGCTGCCAATTAGCTTCTGGGCACAATTCAAAGTGCTGGTTTTAACCTACAAAACCCTATACGGTTCTGGCCCAGTTTACCTGTCCAAATGGATTCTCCCCTACGAACCATCTAGAACATTAAGATCCTCCGGAGAGGCCCTGCTCTTGGTCCCGCTAGCTTCGTAAGCGCAGCTGGTGGGGACGAGAGACAGGGCCTTCTCTGTGGTCACCCCTCAGCTGTGGAACTCTCTACCAAGTGACGCTAGATCTGCCCCCTCTCTGTTGTCCTCTAGGAGGTTGGTGAAGACTTGGATGTGTAACCAAGCCTTCCCAGAATAGGATGAGATTGGCTATTATCTGAATGTATGACCACATTTACAGATTGAGTGGAATTGTTTTAATGGCGACGTGGTTTTATGCTGGGTTTTTATGTATTTTAATATGTTGTTCTAGTTGTTTTTAAATTGTATAGCATTGAATCTTTGCTGTTATGCTGGTCTGACTCCCTCGATAGAGGTGAGAAGGTCGGGGTACAAAAGTTTTAAATAAATAAGTTTTGTTAGAGTTCTGAAATGTTCACCTCCAGAACTTGAGCAACACTGTAGAAGCAAAGCACCAGCGCCACCTAGTGTTCACCACCAGAACTTTAGCAACATTGTAGAAGCAAAGCACCAGCGCCACCTAGTGTTCACCACCAGAACTTTAGTTTTGTAAGTACTTTAGAACCATTTAGAACCATGATTGCCCAGACCTAATATATAATTTGCAGGTATAGCTAAAATCCGGGAAGGAGTGGTGGGAAGAAATTTTTTTTGTATTAACAGCCGGTGCCCTCATCTAATACATTCCACAAAAGTATTAATGCATGCCATCATTTGCATGACACTAGTGTTATATCTTAGGACTTTCTTTCTATTTAGACTGCAGTCTAAATAGAAAGCAAGTCCTAAGATATAACACCAATAGGTAAATATCAGGAATCAGGCTCACATATTAAAATAAGTCAAAGCAGTGGTTGTCAACCTGTGGGTCCCCAGGTGTTTTGGCCTTCAACTCCCAGAAATCCTAACAGCTGGTAAACTATCTGGGATTTCTGGGAATTTTAGGCCAAAACACCTGGGGACCCACAGGTTGAGAACCACTGTATTGGAGTGAGGATATGAGTTGAGTCTCATATTATGTTTTTATATGCGGTGACCTGGTACATGCTTTTCTGTAGGGACGTGAGTACTTTCTAATGAATTTGGAAATGAAGTTTAATGTGTGTGTGTGAAAAAGTAAATGCATGGATTCATTTTCTTGTGTGTAAAGTAGACAAGAAATCATCACTAAGGCAATGTTTTCCCTCTTAACAAAATTCTTGTGCCTTCATATACAAGCTTGGCTCAGCAGTGACAAAACTGTAAGACTGGAAAGCATCGCTACATAGCTAAGCTACTTTGAACATTGATTTGAGAGCATATTATGTAGTGTGTAGTTGTCAAAAATCCAGTTTTACAAAGATCCAGATCAATTGTTTATGTGAGCATTTTTCGCTTTGCACTTGTAAATATAAACTAGGTTGTGTTATATATTTTTTATAGATTACTGCAAAATTTGAAATATATAGATTATATGATGTACTTTTGGGAATTGGGAATGTCTGGGGGGCACAGCTGGAAATGCTATCCTGCAGTACTTGCTCTGTAGTTCTCATTGCAACGTGTCTTCCCTGTGGCTCTCCTAAAGATTCGGGAGGGAAAGAACAAGTACTATTGTAGTTTATTCTATAGGCAAACATGGGGATTTTGTACCCCTTCCATAATTCCCAACAGCCCTAGACAATGTAGCCAAAAGTGAGAGATGACAGCTTCTGGCAGGCCAAAGGGACTCAGTGTTTCCTATGCTTGTTATACGAGGGCAGATTAATAAGTCTGTGACTTTTTGAATGAAACACAGGTTTTTGAATAAAAAATAATTTTATTTTTCAATGCAGTCTCCTTTGAGCTCTATACACTTTGTCCAACGTTTCTCCAATTTTTTTATCCCTTCCAAAAAAATAAGATCTGCCGAGGTCATCAAAATAGGTATTTGTTTGTGAGATGATTTCATTTTTGTTGGGAGTCAAATTCTTTCCGTCTGAGCCATTTCTTCAGGTTTGGATAAAAAACAACAAATAATCACTCGGGGGCTAAATCCAGAGAATAGGGCGGATGAGGGAGCAATTTGTATCCCAATTCATGGATTGTTGCCATGGAAACTGCACATGTGTGCACCCTTGCATTGTGTGCACCCTTGCATTGTCCTGGTCCCATCTTTCTCATACCTAAGTGATCATATAAAATTGAAACCACTGAGCCATGTGAGATGCCTATGGCCTCCACAATCTCTCGCACTTTCAATATCCGATGGGCCAACACCATATCGTGAATTTTTTCAATTGTTTCGGGTGTAGAGACCTCAACTGGGCGTCCAGAACGTTCGACACCTTCTGTGTTTGTACGGCCACAACAAAATCCAGTAAACCACTTTTTTACCATTGAAATTGATGGTGCAGAGTCCCCATAGTATTTATCAAGCTTAGCCTTGGTTTGAGTGATGGCTTTTTTCTGCAAAAAATAATGGTTAATGAGCACATAAAATTCACTTTTTTCCATTTTCTCCTCAAATCACGCGGTAGTCTGCTATCAATGGCTGTCAAACACAAACTAAATGACGCAGCTTGTTCAAATTTTGACACAGGTCAGCAGACAGATGCCTGTTGACAGGAGCATTGTTGCCCTTTCAGTTAAGAGGCGGGAAATTCAAAAAGTCACAGACTTATTGACCCGCCCTCGTAAGCTATTAATAAGTTAATTGGAAGTTAGCTTTGAAGTGAAGTATGAATTGGTTTTAAGTAGAGCCCTGCGCATGCGGGTGTTCTGTCCAACGCACTCTGGGAGATTTGGACCGTGTTCGTTGGTGCTTTCCTTGGGGCCAACATGTTCTCAGTGTTGACTCTGCATAAAAACCTCAGTATTGTGTTGGATTAATCTTGTACTTTGGGTTTGTCTGCAGGCTGTTGTAAATATGTTGCCTAGTTTATGGCTAACAGAGGGACCTGGTGTGGATGAAATATTGGTTCTGTATTACTGAGCTGAGTCATATTTATACCATGTCTAGACTTCTGGGGAATTGTGTTCACAGAGCTTTGCAACCACCTAAATGACCTCAGTGGAAGTACTGACCCCATTTCAGATCTCTGCGTGAGTAATTTCTGGGTGCTTGGGGATTTTTTTGTGGGGAGGACGGGACGGGACAGGGATTGTGTGCCGGACCCATTTTAGCCTAGCACACGTCCAAGGAAACTCCTAAATAGTGCTTCTGCCTGCTCTTTAAACATGCTAGTCTACAATTCCTGTAAATGAATCAGCAAGGACCAAAGTCCTGATTGTGGTGGAGATCTGTGATCCAATTTGCAGGCAGTAACTCACAGGTGAGAACAACTAAAACAACAGGTGTGGCTGCTGCTGGAGAAAGTGTCATTAACCCTTCGTTCTCAGTGTTCCTTCCTCTGAAACCATGGCTCTTATTTTTAAAAGATGAAATCTCATGACTGTCCTCCAACAAAATGTTTAGCTAATGCAGGGGCGGTCCTACCGGTAGGCAAAGGACGCCGCTGCGTGGACTGCCATCTGGGTAAAGGGCGCATTCCCCCGCCCATCAGACAGCATCCAGCCGATGTTCCACTTTTGGGCCTTGTGCGCTCCGACGCCGCGCCGTAGCAAACCTCCCTGCGTGCCGAATAGGAGTGCTGTGTTTACAGGCTTCTACGCCTGCGCACAGGAGCTTCTGGGCATGCGCGGGGCGCGTGCGAATAGGGAGTGCTGTGTTTACAAACAGGAGCTCTGGGCATGCGCGGAGGGGGCGTGTGCCGAATAGGGAGTGCTGTGTTTACAGGCTTCTGCGCCTGCTGTCGGGAGATTCTGGGCATGCGCGGGGGGGCGCGCCAGGGAGTGCTGTTTTTCTGGGCATCTGGGCATGCGCGGAGAATAGGGAGTGCTGTGTTTACAGGCTTCTGCGCCTGCACACAGGAGCTTCTGGGCATGCGCGGAGGGGGCATGCGAATAGGGAGTGCTGTGTTTACAGGCTTCTGCGCCTGCACACAGGAGCTTCTGGGCATGCCTGTGCAATAGGGAGTGCTGTGTTTACAGGCTTCTGCGGGCAGGCTTTCTGGGCATGCGCGGAGGGGGGGCGCGTGCCGAATAGGGAGTGCTGTGTTTACAGGCTTCGGAGCCTGCACACAGGAGCTTCTGGGCATGCGCGGAGGGGCGCATGCCGAATAGGGAGTGCTGGGTTTACAGGCTTCTGCGCCTGTGCACAGGAGCTTCTGGGCATGCATGGGGGTGCCAAAATAATGTTCGCTTACCATTTAAAATTACCTTAGACCGCCCCTGAGCTAATGGGAATCCATGTACTTCAGACAGGATCGGTTGTGAATGAGATTTTAGTGGAATAGGCGCGGTATTCATTGCAGTTTGGGCTTAATTCTGTTTTGAATGTCCAACTGTTCTTTGCTTTGCTTACAGTTGCACAGTGTGTTTTGACTAATAGGTTTGATGTTTACAAGGTGGCGACTGTTGATTGTAAACTTCCGTATCAGTGCGCCGACTGCATTGGTCGGAAGGCTTCTGTTTTGCTTATGACAATAAATAGAATAGTTGCCTTTCTCGGCCCTGCCTTCGAAGTACAACCCTTCACATCTGCAAAGTGTGGGTATTGACTAGTAATGAGCAGTTTGTAGCAAGATAAATATTGAACAGATATTTCTATTTTCTGAAGATAATTTATAAGGAAGGTTTTATATGCAATTATTGTCGTGTTGATATAAATGTTACTTCAGATATTCATCATATAAACGAATATAATAAAAAATAATATATTTTAAGTGTCCCCCCCTGCTTTCCTGATCAGTAAATGGTGTCTATAATGTCCTTTAATGCTGCATTTTCATTTCTTGCAACATTGTAAGCACCTGAGCATAGCGCATGCCAAACCTATGACACAGACGATTGTTTCCATACTGGAAATTGGCATCCTGTCCATACATGGATTTGTATAGGATGAAGATCTATTTCTGGGGGTTTTTTTCCATATGTAAAGACACGTGTTGGAAGCTCTGATTGCTGCAGTATTAACATGGCAAACAACTTGTCAAAGAATTAGTGCATTGCGACAATAGCAGCAACGGGCTTAGCTTGTGCATTATTTCCTATATGGGAAATTATATTTGGCAAGATTGAAATAGTTCTGTTCCACAAGGAAGAAAACCTTACTGTGACATGTGTGGCTTTTATGGTATGCAGTCTTTTGTCTTTTGCATGCTTCTGCAGTAAGGAACAGGCTTCGCTTTACATTTTCCATGTACAGTATGTATGTGGCTAGTACACTACTTTCTCTCAGTCAGTGCTTTTCAAAATTGGGTGGATCCCTTACTGCAGCGTTGCTCTTTGCAAATATATTATAACATACCCTTGCTATAATTTATATAAAATATAATTTATATAAAATATAATTTATATAAAATATAATTGCTACACAGCAATCCCTTGTAGGAAGCAAGATGTTTCTTAGATAAGTTTGCACGCTTCAAGTGTTACCTGCAGGCAGGCCGTTTATTTAACTCCTTTGGGGGACTCTAGGCCACACATTTGACAGCCCCGCCGTACCTTAGACAGTACAGGTTTCAGTCAGTGCAGGAAGGCTTGGCTGCGCAGGGGAGGACATGAGGTGGAGGTCATCCAGGGAAGCTCCAATTACGTCATTGTTGGCGCTTTGCTGGTCCATCCTCATGACGGGGAGCCTTCTGGTTTTTCCCTCTTCCGCAATTCAGCGGCCGATTAACCCTTTTGGGTGGGGCTTCCTTGCTTATGTTTCTTCCTTCTCGCCGATCGCCTTCCTTCAGTCAAGGAAGACGGTCGCGGGGAGGAGGAGAAAGGTAAGCCCCGCCCCTGGGGCACTGCTGGGCATGCGTGGCAGCGGCCCCAGGGGTGGGGCTTCCCTTCGCCTCCTCCTCGCCCCACCCTCCTTTCTTGTGCGCGAGGAGGATGAGGTGAAGGGAAGCCCCGCCCCCAGGGCCGCTAGCGGGCATGCGCACGCAGGAGGAGGGTGCCTCTGCCTCCTCCGCCATGTTCCTGGGTGCCGCGCATGGCTGGCAGCGGTCCCAGGGGCTTCCCTTCCTTTCTCCTCCTGACAAGGAGGCGGGGCAATGGTGAGGGGGTGCCATTGCCTCCCCCAGCCCCTCGCAGCTTTCCCCCGCTCTCCCGAGAGAGAGAGAGAGAGAGAGTCATCATGCCGCACGTTGCGGTTTTGTTTGAACATATATTTTTTTGGTCCTTGATCTGGCGCCCCCCTAGGCCTGCGCCCATAGGCCATGGCCTAGTGTGGCCTTATGGGTAATCCGGGCCTGATCTTCTGGAGGGGAACACATGTCATGTTAGGAACCCAGAGAACACAATTTGAACCACACCTTAGAATTCAGTGAGTTAATGCTTATGGTTTGATCATGACATCCTGTCGTTCTTGGGTTTTTGTTTCTAACGGTGTGTTTATAACAAATTGATATGTTGGGATATATTTACTCCTTAAACATCGCAATTAAAACTGTAAAAGGAAGACGCAAACAATATATGCCAGTGTTCCAGAAGTCAAGGATTACTCCATTTCTCCTAGCAGCAGGATGAAATATACGCTTACGACAAGAGGGAGAGAATCCCGATTTAGCACTTAAATTGTTTATGACCAATTTAAAAATCTGTTTCTAAGGAAATTTTACTCACTCCTTTCTATATGTTCAAAAAAAAGAGATTATCTAGAAACAATCTAGCTTTGATTAACCTTGATTAGGAGCTACTGTAGTAGAATTGGAGAGTTCATATTGAGGCAACCACATTACACAATTCTGTTTTCATATCAATTCCTTTATGGTAACTTCCCTCAAAAAGTCTTCAGATCACGATTTGATGAGGCTACTCAGCAACCCCCCAGAAATCCTTCACTTCGTCTCCCCACAAATTAGAGTTTCCCGGTTCTTTGAGATGTTTAGCTAAAGCAGTGCTTCTCAACCTTTCTAATGCCGCGACCCCTAAATACAGTTCCTCATGTTGTGGTGACCCCCAACCATAAAATTATTTTAGTTACTACTTCAGAACTGTAATTTTGCCATTGTTATGAATCATAATGGAAATATCTGATATGCAGGATGTATTTTCATTCACTGGACCACATTTGGCACAAATACTCGAGACACCCAAATTTGAATACTGGTGGGGTGGGGGTGGGGGGTATTGAATGTGTTTGAACCACACAGATCTCCCATGACCAACTGAAAATATTGTGTTTTCTGATGGTTTTTGGCGATCCCTTTGTCACCCCCTCACAACCCCTCTAGGGGTCCCGACCCCCCCAAGTTGAGGAATGCTGAGCTAAAGTGATACGAAGTGTAGATGAGGTACAGTAGAATGCAATCAAATGGCAAAATATTGCCCATAATTTCAAGGCTATTACTGTGGCTCGGCTTGGTTGTAATACATTTTTGCTCTTGTTCTTCTCACTGGTAGCAAATGCAGCATTCTCCCATTGAAGGGTGGGCCATTGTGGAAGTGCTAGAAAAAGAGTTTGGATGGACAAGCCAGGGGCTGGGATGTGTAGCGGGGATAGGGGACTTCCTCCCCCAACCAAATGTTTTTGGACAAGAGACCAAGAACATTAGGAAGAACACTTGTTTCCAGTTCTGCGGTATAGTCATCAGAAGAGCTACACCAGTGGTTCTCAACCTGTGGGTCCACAGATGTTTTGGCCTTCAACCAGGGGCGGTCTAAGGTCATTTTAAATGGTAAACGAACATTATTTTGGCGCCCCCCCCCCAAAAACATTATTTTGGCACCCCGCCCCCCATGTAAAACAAACCTTTCCCCTGCCTCTTCTTTCCTTCCTCTTCCTTCCTTCCTCTCCCTTCCTTTCTTTCTCTCTCTCTCTCGGAGGAGGAGGAGCTGCCGCTCGGCTCAGGCCACAAGGAGACGGAGTGGAAGGGGGCCGGTCAGGAAGGAGGGGGCGGCTCCATGCGGTGATGCTGCTTCTTCTCCTCCGCCCCTCCTCCTCACCGCTCGGGTCAGCTATTGAGCATGCGCAGAGGTTTTTGCGCATGCCCAGTGGCTCCAGTGCTCAAGTTGAGCTCCAGAGCCACTGGGCATGCGCGAAAATCTCCGCGCATGCCCAGAAGCTGCTGCAGGCGCTGAAGCCGAAGGCTTAACAGGCTTCAGTGCCTGCAGGAGCTTGTGGGCATGCGCGAAAATCTAAGATGGCACCCCACGCAGCCGCGTAGTTCGCGTATATGTAAGACCGCCCCTGCCTTCAACTCCCAGAAATCCTAACAGCTGGTAAACTGGCTGGGATTTCTGGGAGTTGTAGGCCAAAACACCTGGGGACCCACAGGTTGAGAACCATTGAGCTACACCAAACCTAGAAACTGCAGAGTCTGAGAGACACATGAGAGGGCTTTCCGAATATTAAAACTGAATTAGCCCTATTCACAGACTCGTGGGCTTCATAAGTGTAACTATAAGTATAGGGAACCTAGCTACGTAGCTGCCAAAGACTTAGATTGTAGAGTATGCTGTGAATTATGAAGCAGTTAAAATGTATGCATGGAACTCAACTCAACTAAGCTAAGCAATATTTAGTAGCAAAGACCTTTTTAAAACCATTCCTGATTATGCCGCAACACAAGGCAAAGCTGGTCACCTGGACTAGTCCGCCTCTTCGGTAGCGTTTGTGCTTTGCAATATGTGTGCTGGACAACTCGCTGAAGAACTGTACCATTGTATAACCATTAGGGGAAGCACTGTTTCCACATTGTGTGCCTAAACAGAAGCTAGAAAATGCGTCTCACACTTGTTTACTTGTTCTTTCTCAAGCAGGGTCTGGTTGTGTACTTTACTTTTCTAGTTCTCTGCCTTGCCAATGACCTTTGCTCTTTGAGTATCAGTCCCGAAATGCAATGATTGTAACATTTATTTATATGACGTGCTCTTTTGTTTTTGTATTTAAATATTGGTTTGTCTTCAGAGTATATTCTTAGGGGAAATTCTGTATATATTTTTGCTATGTGTTTCTGTTTGGTTTCATTTTGATGTATATTTTGCACTGATTTTAAAAAATCTGTATCGATTCTGTACCAAGTGCTTTGTGAGTATTGGGCAACTGATTAGAATTTGTCTGTGACAAATATAATAGCTAATTTCTCTTGTTCTGTGGATACGTGTGTCTCTTGTGTTTTATTATGGCAGGAAGCATTTCTTGCTCATGTACTACACGTCACCATTCTGCTCCCACTTTTAGTCCACAAAGCAGCCAATGCAGGTACACTGTTTCCCCAAAAATAAGACCTACCCTGAAAATAAGCCTTAGCAGGATTTTTCAGGATTTTTGGGGATGCTCAAAATATAAGCCCTACTTCAAATAAGCATTATTTATTTATTTATTTATTTATAGTTCAAACTTGCTATACCGCCATCCCGATTTTACAGTTTGACATAAAAAAATACAGAGCATACAATAAGACAAACAACATCGACAGGGAATGACAAAACTAACGAGAATAAGCTCGGGCCCATGTGGGTCCTAAGGTCAGCTATCAGACCGTCGAATGGGGAAGGGGGTCCCACAGATCGAACAAAGGGACTCGAGATTTTAGCGATCTGCAAGCCTGTGGCTCCGGGTTTGCCAGCGTCGGATTATCAAGCCTCCTGGGGTGGGGTTCATCAATGGGGAACCCGGCGCCTGAGGTTGGTGTTCCTGAAGGTTCTGGGACGGAACCCTCTGGGTGCTGCAGAGCAGGGCTAAGATTTCCTCTGGCCCCGCCCCTGCCCTGCCTTCGACCCCTCCTCTGTCTTCCCTCTGAGGTGGCAGAGGGTTCTTCCGTTGTTTACTAGTCCTCTCGCCGTATCTCGGACCGTGCCCGCGGCGGCCACCGGCTGTCCATGGCCTCTAGGCGCTCCATCGGGGCACTGGGGGAGGGCCAGCCTCAGGGCCTCCAGAGTTAGCAGTGATCCCGGTCCCAGGGCCACGGTGATAGCAGGCCCGTCACCAGCTGGTGGCGGTGCAGCCTGTGGGCTGGTCATAACCATGGGGATCGCTGGTAATCAGTCGGCTCGTCGCGGGCCGCTCCCCAGGGGCCCTTGCAAGGACCCCTGAGACGCAGCGCCTCCATCAGGGACCCCATCAGGAACCCCGGGGCAGCGGTATGGCGGTGCTTGTGGCCTCCAGTGAAAAGGCCGGCGGTGGAAAAGCCGGCAGTGGCGGTCGCTCCAGCATGGAGACAGGGGCTGGTCGCAGCCTTTGGGGTGGACGAGGGGTGGGCCTAAAGACGCCAAACTGATCAGGGTTGGCACCTTGTTGATACAGCCGGCCAATGCCCTCTCCATCGGGTCGGGAGCCCGGTGTCCCAATGCCTTCCACGGGCTCCACCACGGCTCCGCCACCCGTCCGGCTGATGCTTCGCCCCCGGATGGGAGCCCTTCCTCGAGGAGGGAGTCTCCCTCAAGAGGCAGCCAACCATCCTCCAGGAGCCCCTCCCACGTCTCCGTGCACCTCTCCTCCACCTGGCTCCTCAGAACCAGGACACTCGGCGGGCCCGAGCGGTGGCCGCACAGGGGGCCAGAAGCAGTCACCTCACTTGTCTTCCTCTCCACTGGGCCCAGGCACAGCAGGTCCAGGCATGGCGGGTCCGGCGCTCCGTCGGCCGCCACCTCCCCAGTCCCGGGGCGGAGGTCCAGGCGGCGCGGGCCGTCCGCACTGCAGAGGGATGCCAGCATCGGTCTCAGCTCCTCCATCTTCCTTAGCCAGGCGGCCAGCCGCTCGACCAGCCGGCTGAAGCCAAGAAGGAGGTGGGTGAAATCCGGCGGAGCGTCCTGGGTGGTGCCCTGGATGGTGTCGGGAGGGATCCTGAGAACCGAGGCCGGAGCCCAAGCAACCTCAAGGGCAACCTCGGCCTTGGCTTGTAGAGCCTCGAAGAGAAGCGGGGAACTCGCCGGCGCTTCTAACAACGAGCAGGAGTTCGCCCTAAAGTCCTGCAAGTCACCCCTTGTGCATGGGGTAACTGGCCTCGTAGGTGGGGGTGCTGTGTAGGAAAGACTACATAGGCCCCGGCAGAGCTCGGCCACTTGTTACGGTTCATTAAAAAAGTCAATTTAAATAGTGTCCAGGAAGCTGTACGTAGGCCATAATGAATCTTTTGGAACAAGAAATTAATTTAAAAACCTGTCTTATTTTCAGGGAAACAGGGTAAGTGTGTTGTTGGAGCCCTCGGTGGTGCAGTGGTTTAAACCCAACGCAGAGAGGGAAGGACTATTCAAAAAGCACCAACAAAAGACCATGTTAAAGAGCAAGTCTTAATGATCTAAGGTCTGCACAATAATATATAAAGTCAGCACAAATATAGGTCTACACAGCAATAGATTCAATCAAAGAAATATGAAGAGGTCTGCACAATAATAAGATCCGCACATAGAGATGGAATGGTCAACACAATAGCAACGATACACTCCCTGCGCCCCCAAAGCATCCAGTTGAGAAGTTCGGTCTACACAAAGAAATCGATCAAAAGAGTTCCCCGTGGCGGGATTTGCCCGGGCGCGTTCCCGAGTGGAGTAAGTACCAGCGTCTTGCTGTAGTAGGCAGTTCGGTTGGAAGTCAGGAACCAAACTGAGGGGGCCAAACTCCCCTTGTGAAGACGTGCAAAGCTCCCTGGTAGTGCCTCGAGTTGGAGTTTCCAAAGGCGTTCCTTGTAAAGTTGTCAGGAAGCTGTGTGGGCGGAGTTCCGCTGAGGCCGGTGAGCTAGTGCGGAAGTGCCGCTGTGCAGCCGAAAAGCCGCTCCGTGCGGCAACACACTTTGTAAAGGTAATTGTACCCCGTTGGGCAAAGTGAAGACAGTGGTGCCGGATTTAGAGATTCCTGGAAAACATAGTGCAAAGCTGCAAAAACAGAACCGACCCTGTGTGGGACGGTGTCGTGCTGACCGCTTGGAGGGGGTTTCTGGCGCCAAATGCGGCCGTTTTCGTGCCGTAAAAGCACTTCCTCAGGGCACTGGGCAGCAAAATGATAATCACAATAACATCACTGAAGGTAAGTCCTGTGCTGGCAGGACCAAAGTCCAACAGGTCGCAGGTTCGAATCTGGGAAGAGCGCGGATGAGCTCCCTTTATCAGCTCCAACTCCTCATGCGGGGACGAGAGAAGCCTCCCACAAGGATGATAAAACATCAAAAACATCCGGGCATCCCCTGGGCAACGTCCTTGTAGAAGGCCAATTCTCTCACACCAGAAGCAACTTGCAGTTTCTCAAGTCGCTTCTGACACGACAAAAAAAATGTATGTTGTTGTCCCTTGAATTTCTGGGACAACACATCTGGAGGGCACTATGTCAGGGAAGGTTACTATCTGGGTTCTTAAAGCGGATTTCCCTGTCGTGGTCCCTGTGAATATGTACATATGGTAATTCCTGCGCCTGCGCAGACAGTTCGGAATCCAGATAATATCACTTTAAATGGTAGCCCCGCCCACTCCCCTTGAGTATATATAGCCAGTGGGAGGGGCTGCCACCTCAGATCCTTTTATCCGCTGCGTTGCGACAGCTAGGAATCTCTCTTATTCTTTGACTAGCGAAGAATTTTCTATTCTATTTAAATATAAATCACATTAAGTTCATTTATTTATTTTATTTATTTAAATTAATTAAATCTTGTTATTTATGTAGATTATTATTGAATATTTAATTAAATTCTTATTTTAAAATTTTATTACTTAGAGCCAGAGTAACTTCTCGTTGTCCTTGAGCCACTGACTCAAGCATGGGAAATTATGGGATTTACCTGGTTTTTTGGGACAGTGGTCTCACACATTTGAGTTTCCGTTGGCGCCAAAATGGCGGCACCAACGGTAAAAAAAAAAGCTGAGGAAAAGTGCCGCCAACATGGCCGCCATCCTCCTCGGAATGCATGAGTTTTGCGATGGCAGAAGACTGAAGAAGCTTTAAACAAGGTAGCAGCAGCTCCCCGGGCCGCTACTCCGAAGAGCGCCTCTGCCCCACCTTCGGGTGTGAGGCATGTGCAAGACCGCCGGCACTGGAGTTCCCAAGTTTCTTTGCAACACCGCAGAACACTCTTTATATCTGCCTTCCATGTATTCATCTCATCTCAAAGTGCAAGAGCCAGATCCTTTTGAATACCAATCATCCCCCATTCAACAGAGACATGGTCGCCACTGGACGACACCGTCATGTAGCCTTTCTTCAAGTAGCTGAACCAAATATGTTCACTGGGACCCTTGAAGTTGGTGTCAAGGTCAGCAATGAATCCAATGCTATAGTGCACAACTTCTGGAATCTGTTGGGGTGGCAAAAGTGGGTAGGTGTCATTGTACTTTTCATTGAGCAGAATGTTGAGTTTCCAGTTGTGAGCATTAGGAAAAACTGGTCTGCTTGCTGAGGGTGAATGCTTGAAGCAGAGAAGCAACAGTACCGGGAATGTGGCGCAGCTGGCTAAGTGTCAGCTGCATAAGATCTCTCAGACTAGTAGGTCATGAGTTTGAGGCCTGCCCGGGTTGAGGTGGGTGCTCGACCTTTAAGTGTAGCCTGCTGTCAACCTTTGCAGCCTGAAAGACAGTTGCATCTGTCAAGTAGGAGATAAGGGTCCCTTCATCCCCTGCCAGTTGGTGATCTGTGGCAGTGTTTTTCAACCGTTTTTGAGCCGCGGCACATTTTTTACATTAACAAAATCCTGGGGCATACCACCAACCAAAATGACACTCTAACACAGTAATACATATAGTTAATATGTTTTTAAATGTATTTATATACTCAGTGTGAAACCTGGGCCTGTTTCGATAAACACAACATATATATGACTTCCTCTCACATACTTATACATGGCTATCATGTCTTCTCTCAGCCTTCTCTTCTTCAGGCTAAACATGCCCAGCTCTTCAAGCCGATCCTCATAGGGCTTGTTCTCCAGACCCTTGTGAAATTTCACCCTGAGTGAAACTTGCTTTCAGTTAACTTTGGATGTCATGATGCTGTTATAAACAGTTCCTTGGGGAGGGTGCGGGAGGCAACTCTAGAAAAATCCAGTAAAATAGTAAAAAAAAAAATCACACACATTTCCAGAGAGGCTCAATTTGAACAGCCAAAGCCGGAAGCTCCACGTCGGTGAATTGAGCAGTGAGCGAACCTGGGAGCATCGGGAGGCTGAAGCAGCCCTGAGCGGAAGCTAGAGCCATGCTGAGCCGAGGCTCCTGAAGGCTTCCTCAAAGTGGGCCTGACCCTGGCATTCGGCGGAGCCCTTCCTTTGCCGCGGGGAGGATCTTTGGAGAGGGAAAGAGGGAGGAAGAGCTGCTAGGAGGGGGAAGAGTGCCAATTTCCCACGGCACACCTGATGATCGCTCACAGCACACAAGTGTGCCACGGCACACTGGTTGGGAAACACTAAGAACATAAGAACATAAGAAGAGCCATGCTGAATCGGACCTCAGCCCATCTAGTCCAGCATTCTGTATCAGACAGTGGCCCACCAGTTGTACACGGGGATCTCGAGCAGAAGGGAGGGCAAAACCCTGACCTGCTCCCGACCCCCCACAACCAGTACCCAGGGAAATCCTGCCTACCTCAAGCAACTCCGAGGTGGCACTTGAATGTCCTTTTCAGTAACTACCGATACACTTGGTATCCATGAATCTGTCTAATCCTGCCTTGAAGCTGTCCAGGCTGACAGCTGTCACAACCTCCTCTGGAAGTGAGTTCCATAACCCAATGACCCTCTGGGTGAAGAAATATTTCCCTTTATTAGTCCTAACTTTCCTACCTTGGAGCTTTAGGGAGTGCCCCTAGTCCTAGTGTTGTGTGACAGAGAAAATATTTTTCTTTATTCACCTTTTCTATCCCATGCATGATTTTATACACTTCGATCAAGTCACCTCTTAAACGCCGTCTTTCAAGGCTGAAAAGACCAAGGCGTTGCAACCTGGTTTCGTAAGGGAGCCACTCCATCCCTTGGATCATTCTTGTTGCCCTTCTTTGTACCTTTTCCAGTTCCGTTATATCCTTCTTAAGGTGCGGAGACCAGAATTGTACACTGATCTATGGACACTCAGTCCTCGGACTTTTTGCCTCCAAATACTTTTGTTGTTATTTACTCTTTGCACACTTTGAACCTGCTGATAACTCCTTTTAGAGCTCTGGGTGTTCAAAGGGGAATCCCAGGAGGAACATGTCCAGAGGCGGGTGACCAAAACAGTCGAAGAGAGCTGGGCATGTTTGGTTTGAAGTAGAGAAGGATAAGAGATAACAAGAAAGCATGTTTAAGTATTTGATAGTATGTCATGTTGAAGACGGAACAAGTTTATTTTCTGCTGCCCTGGAGACAAGAACACAACGGAGCAATGGATTCAAACAGCAGGGAAAGAGATTCCACCTGGACATTAGCAACATATTTCACTGCCAAATAGCAAGAGCTATTTGGCAGTGAAATATGCTGCCTCGATGTGTGCTGTGGAGTCTCCTTCTCCAGAGATTTTTTTTAAATGCAGCGCCTGGATGGCCATCTGTTGGGAGTGCTTTGATTGTATTTTCCTGGATGGCGGAATGGGTTTGGACTGGATGGCCCTAACTGTGATTTTATGATTCCTGCAACAAGACTTAAGCTTGTTTTTTGTACCTTACTATGGGGATGAAGACTACACATTGAGATCATCTGTAAGGATTACATCTTACTTACTGGGATGGATCCCTTGTAAACCAAGACGAATACGGTATATTCTATGAATCTATTGGGGTCTGGTAAGAGATTGTGTTGGGAATATTTGAGGTCTGGCTGTGTGACCTGCACACAAATGTAGACGGACTGGAACACTACTAAAGCCAGGACTTCTTCAACTTCTCCATTTGCGACCCCTTTCAGGTGACCCTAGATATATCTATAAATATAATAAAAGAATATTTGTATGCGGAGGGCGGATAGGTGGCAGCGTTCCGATTGGTTGCCACTGTGGGATTATTTGCATAATGCCTCTGATTGGCCAGCACCACCAACATTCCGACACTCTAAAGTAGCAGAGGTGGGTAGGGAAAAGGCCTGAGGCAGTCAGTCATGGTGGGAGTTTAAGGCCAAAACACTTTGCGGCCCCCAACAATGACAGAACAAGACCAAACTTGGCACACAGAACCCACAAGACCCACTCTACTTCCTGGTGCAGTTTGAGGGAGGATGGACCATGGATGACGGGACTTGCAGTAGTTTAACTCGCTTGCTTAGAGCACTGTGGCCCACAGCAATGATGGATCAGGACCACACTTGGCACACAGAGGCCCAATGGCCCACTTTACAACCTGATGTGGTTTAGGGCAGGATGGGCCATGAATGATGGGATTTGCAGTACCTTCACCAGATTCACTTCCCACAGAACATTGTAGCCCCTACAAATCACAGACCAGACCCAAAATTGGCAGACGGAGTACTCATGACCCACTCTACATCCTGATGCAGTTCTAAGGGGGATGGTCCATGGATGATGGGATTTACAGTACCTTCACTCACTTACTGAAACTACTGCCACCCTCATCCAATGACCAATAAAGACCATACTTGGCACACAGAGCCCCCATGACCCACTCTACGTTCTACTGCAGTTTGGAGGAGGGTGGACCATGGATGATGGGACTTGAAGTACCTTCACTCACTTCCTGAGTCCACTGCGAGCCACATACATAACTGATAAGGACCAACCTTCGCACACAAAGCCTTTCTGAAATAAAGGGTCCCCATGTTAGTAGGTATATAAAATAGGAATAAAAATTAAACACTGATAACAAATCAATATTTGCAAGGCTGATTTTCCTTTTTATGAAGTATAGCTGAAGCATCTCCTGGAGCATCAACTGTAAACATGGCACAACATGGCACAACAGAGAATGTCTAAAACAGTCCTTAGGTGGCATTCAGAAAACCTTTACGGGACCCACAGATTAAGAAGCAGTTGCTTCAACCACCCAGTCTTGTTCCAGTTAGTTTCCATCAACAGATGATTTACTCTGCTGTCTTGAGTAGCTGGAGTACTCGAGCTCTTTGAAGTTCCAGCGACTTTTAAAGGCACTTCCATTAGTTTGTTTTTTTGACCAGGGCAAACTCTCCAACATTAGTACCAAAAGGGTTACAAATCAGTTTTTGGTCAACTTTAGATTCGGTTTGGTTATTTGGGGTGCTGATTCAGAAAACTGCTTTGGATAGACCACGTCAGCTCTAGTTTCTGATACAGAACATATGCCATCCAGTAGTTGCCATCTGCTCGCCCATAGAAAACCGTATTTAATACTCTAGAGTTGATGTGGTAGTCGTAATCTTTCGTGGGTAGTCAGCCTCTCCCCTGCCGACATCCCTGTTGCCTCGGCACTATAAAAGAGTTTTGTGAGACCAGTCGCTCTTGTTGCCACATGGTTTCAAGGCAACGGTGTAGTAAAGGTGAGGCCGTGGACCATATTTTCGTTCTCGCGGACCATTGGTGGTCCACAGACTACGAGTTGTGAACCACTGGTCTAAGAGTTCAACTGGGAACATGTCATGTTTCTTCTGTTACTGCAAAATCCTCTTCTGTCTTGTTGACTGAACAGGCATGAGACGTCTCTGCAGAGATTCTCTTGTAATTGGTGTGAAAAGCCACGGTGAAGAAACAGGCTATAAGGGTACACAATCCAGCCATCACTAGCATTGGAGCTGCAGGGTAAAAAAAAAGATACTAATTGTCATTTTTTTTCTAATACATACATAAATAAAATACTATTTAAAATGTATTAAAAATAGTGCCAACTTGTAGCCATATTCTTCATTTGCATTTCTGGAAGTATGCCTCCCTTCCCTCAATAAGAGTTAATTGTGAGCTGGTAAATATTTATTTATTTATTATTATTTCGATTTATATACCACCTTTCCAAAAAAGGCTCAGGGTGGTTCACAACAATGAATACACAACACCACGTAGTTTAAAAAAGGAATAAAAACAGATTAGGACCAGAATGGAAAGCACAACCTTAGAAATTAAACGCCTGGCAGAACAGGGTGGTCTTACAGGCCCTCCTGAAGGCCGGTAACTCCGTTATTGCTTCTGCCTCTGCCGGGAGGGCGTTCCACAGGGTAGGCGCTACTACGGAAAAGGTGCGCTGCCGAGTCGATGACAATCGGCAAATCTTGAGTGATGGAACCTCCAATAGGTTTTGATCCATGGACCGTAGTGGTCTCTGGGGAATGTGCGGGAAAAGGCGGTCCTTCAGGTACACTGGCCCCAGACCATGCAAGGCCTTTAAGGTTAGCACCAACACTTTGAAGGCAATCCGGTACTCGATAGGAAGCCAGTGCAAACGCTGTAAGACCACGATGGTGTCACTCCAGCCAGTAGTCGAGCCGCAGCGTTTTGCACCAGCTTAAGTTTCCAGATTACCGACAAAGGAAGGCCAATGTAAAGGGCGTTACAGTAGTCCAGTCTCGAGATGACCGTGGCCTGGATTACCGTGGCCAAGTCGCCACCAGAAAGGTAGGGCGCCAGCCGCCTTGCCTGGCGCAGATGGAAAAACGCTGCTCTGCTCACGGTGGAGACCTGAACCTCCATCGTCAGCAGAGGGGCCAGTTGGACCCCCAGGCTTTTAACCAGAGGTGACGGGCTAACCACCTCGCCATCCATAATTGGCAACCAGAGCAGCCCCTTTCCCCGGGGCGACCCAGCCACAGAATCTCCATCTTCGACGGGTTCACCTTCAACCTGCTGGCCCATAGCCACCCAGTCACAGCTTCAAGGCACTGATGGAAATAATCGGGTACAGAGTCCGGCCGGCCGTCCATCCTCAGCACCAGCTGGGTGTCATCAGCATACTGATGACACTCCAGACCAAAGCTACGCACCAGTTGGGCCAGTGGACGCATATAGGTGTTAAATAATAGAGGAGAGGGGATAGCCCTTTGGGGGACCCCACAATTAAGGGGGACCCTTTCCAAGACCATCCCTCCCCTCTCCACCCATTGTCCCCGGTCTTGGAGAAAGGAGGCCACTCATTTAAGGGCGGACCCCCTCACTCCCGTCATGGCTAAACGGTGGATCAATACTGAA
This sequence comes from Anolis apletophallus, assembly GCA_030556195.1. Classification (NCBI taxonomy): domain Eukaryota; kingdom Metazoa; phylum Chordata; class Lepidosauria; order Squamata; family Anolidae; genus Anolis; species Anolis apletophallus. The sequence continues at coordinate 148,526,329 of JARBWK010000006.1, forward strand.
TGGTCGACTGTGTCAAATGCTGCCGTGAGGTCCAATAACACGAGCAGCGCTGACCCACCTTGGTCCAACTGGCAGTGTAGCTGGTCTGTGATCAAGATCAGCACAGTCTCTGTCCCGTGCCCCAAGCGGAAGCCGGACTGGAAGGGATGTAATCCGGCTGAATCGTCCAAGAACCGCTGCAGCTGTCCCGCTGCTGCCCTCTCAATTACCTTACCTATGCCCCCCTTCCCTCAATAAGAGTTAATTGTGAGCTGGTAAATACAAGATTGTGCCATGAGGTAGCAAAACAGAAAACAAATTATCCCAAAAGATTAATTAACTTTTAAATAATAATCAACCTAATTTTCTGTAATTCTATTTTTAAAAAAACCCTAGTTTCCTTATTTGTATTATACAGAGTGACTATAATACTCTCGCTACCTAAACTGTGTGTTCCACAAACATAACAAAAATGACAAAAACCTTTGAAATATAAGGTATTGTCTTACAAATAATGTTTTTAAAAAATATATAAATGAAAAGTTCTCAAGCGATACGTTGTGACCCCATACATTTTGTTATTACAATTTATAGATGGTTCTGTATCTCTACGAAATTCAGGAGGCATTTAAAACTCAACACATCGCAAGGCTTTGGGATGAGACTTACTTGACCAGTCCAGCGCTCCACCTTGGTCTGTAGCACAGGTAGAAAGAGGGGCGCTTTCCTTCTCCACAGCCAAACTTTGGAACAAAACCATGAAGAGCACTCCTAGGAGCTGGCTGTGGAAATAATATCAATTACAACCAGGCCCGGATTAACACTTTTTTGTGCCCTAGGCCACACTTTGGAATTACGCCCCCTTTAAGCCAACCTCTATGCCCCCCCCCACACACACACACACACACCACTCAGACCTACACATGGCTGGCTTTCGCCATGGTGCCTCCAGAGCAAAAGAGAAAGGCGAGTAGGCACCATCCCGCCACCTCTAAGGTCCCCATTCCCACTGGCTCGAAAGCTCCGCTGTGCTCTGAATGTCGGGAGGCTTGGGGAGAGCGCAGCAAGTGCAAACTCGCTCCAAAGGCATGAGAGCGCGAGCACGCAGGAGAGCGCGCAAGAGAGCACGAGAGAGCGTGTGTGTGTGTGTGAGAGAGAGTTGTCCGCTTGGCGTGCGCTCCCACAGAGCGAGGGAGGATTCAGGTTGGGGTTTGTGCGGCTTTTGTTCGTCTGCTCCCGAAGGCAGGAAGGCCAGACCCTGGCCTTGATCCTTCCTTCCCTCCCTCCCGCGGCTCCCTTTGGCCAAGCAGGCCGCCCCGGTTTGGTCCGAGAGCGCAGGAGGGAGCCTGGGTTGGTATGGTCTCGTGCTGGGGACCTGGGAGACATCCACCCAAGCAACACCCTTTCTCTCCCCTCTCCCTCCTTCCCTCTCTTCCTTCTTTTCTTTCTTTCTTCCTAGTTGCCCCCTTCTCCTCCTTTTCCCCTCCCTCCCACCGCCCTCTCCCGGACTCTGCCGCTTGGCTCTGTCTGCAGGAATTTACAGTCTGCCGCGGGGGAGCCGGGCGAGTCGCCATGGACACGGCTTCCCCGGGAGCCAAGAGGTCAGGCCAGCCGGAGACCCGTGGGCAAATCAATGGATCAATGCGAGGGCTCCGCCGCAGCCCAGAGAGCGAGAGACGGAGGGGACGGAGCAGAGACTTTGCCGGGAGAAGGAGCAAGGAGGGGCATGAGAAAGGGGGAAAGAGGGGCACAGACCAGGTTTTTTTTGGTCCGTGATCTGCGCCCCTCCTCGGCATGCGCCCCTAGGCCATGGACTTGTTGGCCTTATGGGTAATCCGGGCATGATTACAACCACCCTCGTTCTCATCCTTCTCCATCCTAGCTTCAGGTCTGGCTAAACTGAATAAAGATTTTTTCTCCTTCACAATTAAAATAAACACTTATGGATATATTATACTTTGTCCTCTTGCCTTTTGGTGAACCATCAACTTCCTAAAGCATCTCTATCCAGACAAATAGGTAATATTCAGTATCTTTCTTTCTACCTATTAGTTATATGATCAGTCAGTGGCAACTTGAGAGGCGGATGTGTCTGCCACTAAAATTGTGCTGTCCCCCTAAAATTGAAGTTGGGTTTAGCACAGCAGGCTAAACAGATGTGCGGCAGAAAAATCCTGCCGATCAGAAGGTCGGCAGTTCGAGCCTGGGTCAGGGTTGAGCTCCCACCATTAGCCCCAGCTCACCTGCCCACCTCGCAGGTCGAAAGCGGAAATGGAAGTAGATGAAATAGGTACCGCTTTTAGCGGGGAGGTTATAAAGGCACCCTTAAGGACATCAATAGAAGGAAAGATGGAGTGACACTCCCCCCTCCCCTTCGGTGGCTGGAGTCGAGCACTGTCTCCAAGATGCCGGAAATAAAATGGGAAATAAAATTGTGTTGCCTGTCCTTGTTCACTGTAAAATCGGCACTCAATGTTTGCCAAATGTGTGTTACGTAAGCCGTTCTGAGTCCACTTCGGGGTGAGAAGGGCAGGGTATAAATACTGCAAATAAGTAAATTCATATCCTGTGCTTAGCACATTTTTCTCACCCATATGTTGACAATTACATCACAGCCAGAAATAGTGTTGTGCCTTTGATATTGCACTATATATAAAAGAGAGGAGGCTGAGAATATGCCTGAATTCTCCTTTTCTTGAAAGGAAAAGTAAGATGGGTGATTATTTATTTATTTATAACTTTTCTACCCCGGCCTTCTCACCTCCGAAGAGGGACTCAGACCGGCAAACAGCAAGTATTCAATGCTAACATTTAAAATCTAAAACATCATAAATTTACAATAAAATTACCAAATACAAATACAATAAATGCATTTTAAAAGCCTTTCGCCAAAGTAAAATCGAGTCCAACTCAACCTTACACTTTGCTTCAGGTTGGAAAAGCTCAGAAGATTGGCTGGTCCCGTGCCAGGCTCTAAGATTGTGAAGATGCATTATTGGGGGGGAGGGATGTCTGGGTTTTTCCCCTAAGCCAGGGGTGCCCACACTTTTTAGCATGCGAGCTACTTTTATAACAACAAAGTTGAAAAGATCGACCCTGCGCGCTCCTCAGGGGGGGAGCAAGGCGGCGGCGCGCAGGGATAGGATGTGAGGGTGTGGGACGGAGTGAGTGAGTGTGTGTGTGAGTGAGAGAGAGAGAAAGCCTCGCCAGAGGAGGATGGTCTCCGTGGTGGGGCTGCAGCTGACGGGCGCACCCTCGACCCCAGTGAGTGAAGCCTGGACGGGGCCCCGCCTCGCGCTCCGCCCTGTCTCTCTCTCTTGCCTAGGCGGCACTGGGGCCCCGTCCAGGCTTCACTCACCGGCGCCGAGGGCATGCTCGTCAGCTGCAGCCCCACAACGGGGGCCATCCTCCTCCGGCAAGGCCTTCTCTCTCTCACTCACACACACACACACGCACTTCCTCCCTCTCGCAGCCTCACATCCTATCCCTGCACGCGCCTTCGCCTTGCTCCCCCCGGAGCAACCAATGGATGGTCACGTCACACACACATACACTCCCTCCCTCCCGCAGCCTCACATCCCTCCATATGAAGAGACGAGCGCCAGGGCCCGCCCACTAAATCCGGAAGAAGCCCCACGCAGGCGGAAAGTGGCGCCGGGAGCGCGTGCACGGCGGATCACACACATGGCAGGAGCGTCTCATCCGGCTGGTGAGGCTCGAAGATCGACTGGATGAGGCCCGAAGATCTACTAGTCGATCGCGATCGACTACTTGAGCAGCCCTGCCCATAGCAATCAAAGGTGAACAGGTGATGTGGCCATGTTGTACTACCGTGTTTCCCCGAAAGTAAGACACCCCCGATTGTAAGACGTATCGGGGGTGTCAGGGGGGTCGGCTAATATAAGCCGTACCCCGAAAGTAAGCCGTACCTCGCCGCCGCGCCGCCGCCGCCGCAACCGGCCCATTGGCCGCGGCACACCTCCGCGGCACACCTTTCCACCAGGCCTCCAAGGAAGGGAGGGGGAAGAGAGCCAGAGGCGTGGCGAAGCAGCCCCCGGCTCCTTTTCCCCCCCTTCTTTCGTCCAAGGAAGGGAGGGGGAAGAGAGCCAGAGGCGTGGCGAGGCAGCGCCGCGTCAGAGTGACGCGCGCCACTTCTCCACGCCCCGGCTCCTTTCCCCCTCCCTTCTTTTTGTCCAAGGAAGGGGAGGGAAAGGAGCCAGGGGCGTGGCGAGGCAGCGCCGCGTCAGAGTGACGCGCCGCCGCTTCGCCACGCCCCTGGCTCCTTTCCCCCTCCCTTCTTTCGTCCAAGGAAGGGAGGGGGAAAGGAGCCAGGGGCGTGGCGAGGCAGCGCCGCGTCAGAGTGACGCGCGCCGCGTCGCCACGCCTCTGGCTCTCTTCCCCCTCCCTTCCTTGGAGGCCTGGCGAAAAGGTGTGCCGCGGCCGGTGGGGCCGATGCGGCGGCGTGGCGGCAACGGCAGCGGCGTGTGGGCGTGGCGACGGGCACGTCTTGGGTTATATAAGACGTACCCCGAAAGTAAGCCGTAGGGGGACTTTTCGGGGGGAAAAGAAAGTAAGACGCTGTCTTACTTTCGGGGAAACACGGTATCACTGTTGTTACTGATGACTGCAATCTTCAAAAGACCTGGAAAAGGTCTCACGGCCTAGAGACCATTAATAGGATTATGGAATGGGAGCACTTTTCCTTTGAGTCCTTGCAATCTGCTGTATAAACTCATGTATAAGTCTATACATCTTACTCCAAAAGCCCGGGTTGACTCATCCACCGGACAATGTAAGTACTCCATCTTAACTCTTTTATCAAAAAGGAACCATTTCCGAGGAGAGTGGCCAAAGGTGAGAGCTGAGTCCATCCTGGGAGAACGGAAAAGAAACATCAGCCTTCAACTCAAAAGTACCTCTTCTAACCTTTTTGGATGCCTGGATGGGAAAAAGGCAGTGGCCAGAGGAAGCTGACCCCAAGGCGGCAGCAGTATTTTCCTTTTTCTGCAAAATGACCCTTGGATTATCCATGGGTCATATCAACATCCATAATTTTGGCCCCAAAACCTGCCCTGCATGAGGTTGGCTCTAGATTGGATTATTGCAATGCACTCTATGTAGGGCTATAACCTTGGAGACGGCCCGAAAACTACAACTCGTCCAACGTTCGGCAACCAGACTACTAAACGGGCGCGAATTACAGGGAGCAGTCTGCCCCCTGTTTAAGGAGCTCAATTGGCTGCCGTTCATCTTCCAGTCCCAATCCAGAGTGCAGGTTATCACCTACAAAGCCCTGAACAGTTTGGGACCCCCCCTACCTTTGTGACCACATCTCCTTCCACATACCTGCCTGATCTCTCCGATCCTCTGGGGAGGCCCTCCTTTCACTCCCACCTTTATCACAAGTACGACTTGTGGGGCGAGGGAGAAAGTCTTCTCTGCTATGGCCCCTTAGCCTTGGGTCTCTCTACCTAGTGAGATTAGGCAAGCCCTATCCTGGCAGTTTTTAAGAAAGATCTATAAACTCGGCTCTTCCGATGTGCCTTTGGTGAGTGAACATGTCTATATATATAAAGGAGGTCCCGTCATGGAACGACTGCCATAGACAGAGAAACCTTACAAGGCAGAGACACCAAACTTCGCAACAAAAATAGGCCTCAGGCAAGGAAGGTTTTTAGCATAGAAACTCCCCCCCCAAACCTAGAAGGCCCCCAAAACAATGATACAAAAAAACACTACATTTCCCAGCGTCCTCCGCGGCCGCCAGCAAATCTCCCAGCCTCCACATTCTGACAACATGATTGGTTGCTAGTGAGGGAGTATTTGCATAACGCCTCTATTGGCCAGCCAACATAAACATTCCGACCCTCTAAACTGGCAGAGGAGGATAAGGCCAAGGCCTGAGGCAGTCGCCAACACAAACACCCAATTCACTTCCCACAGAAAATTTAAACCCCTACAAATCACAGACCACGCCCAAAATTGACAGTAAGGCTTCATTAACATGATTTCCCTGACTAGGCCTCACTTAATGGGATGCTGTTTATGCTCTGAATTGACAGTAAGGCTTCATTACCTTGATTTTCCCAACTAGGCCTCAGCTCATGGGACATTGTGTATGGCCTGAATTGACAGTAAGGCTTCATTAACTTGATTTTCCTGACTAGGCCTCAGCTCATGGGACATTGTGTATGGCCTGAATTTACAGTAACCTATCTTGGCACACAGAGCCCCTATGACCCACGCTACATTCTACTGCAGTTTGGAGGAGGGTGGACCATGAATGATGGGATTTGATGTACTTCCATGGATTATGGGATTTGTAGTACTTTCAAACCCTTCATTCCCCATAGACCACTGTGGCCCGGAACCAAGACCGATAAAGACCCAACTTGGCACACCGTGCCCCCATGAACCACACACCATCCAACTGCAGTTTAGAGGAGGGCACACCATGGATGATGGGATTTCAAGTACCTCCACTCACTTCCAAAGTACCCCACCCACACAAGCATCAACCTCTACATCAACACAGCAGACGGAAAGACAAAAAACATTGTATATCCACAAGCTATGCAGAACGCCAGCAACACCACACACCGACAACTCCACAGGACTTCAACATCCCACCCACCAGAACAACCCACAACGACACAGCCATGACCCCACCAAGACCATAACTAACATCAATTCCAACCCTTACATACTCAGACTTTCTTGCATCTCCTAAATAGGGCACAGCAACGCGTGCCGGGTACAGCTAGTATTCCACATGTTGTCTGTTCCAACTACAGTTCCATCCTCATGATGCACTCCCCCGCTCTTAATGAAGGTCTAACTCAGTGCTTCTCAACCTTCCTAATGCTGCGACCCCTTAATACAGTTCCTCATGTTGTGGTGACCCCTAACCATAACATTATTTTCATTGCTACTTCATCACTGTATTTGTGTGTGTGTGGGGGGTGATTTTGTCATTTGGAAGTTGTAGTTGCTGGGATTTATAGTTCACCTACAATCAAAGAGCATTCTGAACTCACCAACAATGGAATTGAACCAAATTTGGAACACAAAACTCCCATGACCAACAGGAAATACTGGAAGGGTTTGGTGAGCATTGACCTTGAGTTTGGGAGTTGTAGTTCAACTACATCCAGAGAGCACTATAGATTCAACAATGATGGATCTGGACCACACTTGACACCAATCCTCAATATACCCAAATGTGAACACTGGTGGAGTTTCGGGAAAATAGATCTTGACATTTGGGAGTTGTAGTTGCTGGGATTTATAGTTCATCTACAATCAAAGAGCCCCTTGCACCCTACCAATGATAGAATTGGGTCAAACTTCCTACACAGAACCCTCATGCCTTGAAGGAACTAGCTGGCGCGAGCCTCCATCCCACCTCACACACTCTCCCTCACCCACACATGTGCATCATGCTGCCATGCGCCAAGCACACCTGCTCTCCCATCCCCGCTTGGAGTCTCAGAATCAGCCCTCCCCTTGGTTGGGAAGCCTGCCAATCACAGCAGAGGAGAGCTTTAGGTGGGAGAATTCGCAGTCTATTTCCAAAAATAAAGAGAAGAAAAAGCGGAGGGATCTTCAACCTTCTTTGCCAAAGGGCTTCCTAAGACCATCAGAAATACATGTTTGGCGACCCCTCTGAAACCCTCTCGCGACCCCCCTAGGGGTCCCGACCCCAGGTTGAGAAACACTGGTCTAACTCCATTGCTCATTCCTTTTGAGCTCCTCCCTCAGAAACACATTCTCCCACTACTTATCTCATCCAGGGTTTTATCAATTTTATCCTAGTGCATTTTGCCCGCCCACTGTGTTCTATTTCTCTAGCACGTTATTTTGTAGCTGCTTATTTTATTTTGTTATGTCATGGTTTTTATTTTGATGTTATTTTCGTGTCTTTTTAAATTTTATTTTGCTGTATAGTGTTCCCTCGCTACTTCACGAATCACATTTGACAGACTCGCTGCTTCGCGGATTTTAAAAATATATTAATTTAAAATAAATATCATGAGTTTTTCACTGTTTTGTGGGGTTTTGCCAAGGCACTTTCCCTCCATAGCCCTCCCCCATTTCTCCAGCCTTGAAAGGCCTTTCCTTCACTTTATTTTAAGTGTTTAAAGACTTAAAACAGTGTATACCTGCTACAATAATGTATAAATATTGAAATAAATAGAGTGTCCCTACTTCATGGATTTTCGCTTATCGCGGGAGGTCCTGGAACGTAACCTCCGCAATAAGTGAGGGAACACTGTACTGTAATTTTGGGCTTGGCCTCATGTTAGCTACCCTGAGTACCCTTCGGGGAGATGTTGGTGGGGTACAAATAAACATGATGATGATGATATGGTAGCTGCCTCAACAGGGGCGGTCTAAGGTAATTTTAAATGGTAGGCGAACATTATTTTGGTGCCCCGCCAAACATTATTTTGCCCCCCCCATGTAAAACAAATATACAATTATAATATCACAATACCATTAGTAGTATCATATTGTATCAATGTATATACAATATATTATACCGTACTCATACTATATTATATCATAATTATATTATACTACATTACAATATAATTATATTATAATATATTGACATTATAATACAATATAATTTCATTTAAATAAATAATTTTATTTATTATTTTATAATAATAATATATTATTATTATACAATAATAAATAAAATTATTTATTTAAATGAAATTATCCTCTACTAAATATTTTCATTACTCCTATAAAACTCAAATAACCCAAAATAAAGTAAAATAAAATATTATATATTACTATTTTGTACAATACCACTATACTGCAATATTGTTTGTAATATTACATGTAATATAAAATTACACTTCCTTCACGGATTCTTTTCTCCTTCCCCGCAAACGTGCGCGCGGCGGAGACAAAAGGAGAAGGGAAGCACTCCCTGCCTGCCCGATAGGGAGTGCTTTGCTTACAGGTTTTCGCGGATGTTCAGTTGCTCCTGCGCTCAACTTCAGCTCTGGAGCAACTGCGCCTGCGCGATAACCTCTTCGCATGCCCAGAAGCGGCGTCGGAACACACAAGGCCGGGGCCCAAAAGCAGGCAGCTGCGGCGCTGCCTGAGGAACATCGGCAGGGCCAGGATGGTGCCCCATGCAGCCAGGATGGCGCCCCCTTCCCAGATGGCGCCCTAGGCGGCCGCCTACTTGGCCTACCTTGTAGGACCGCCCCTGTGCCTCAGTTCCACTCAATGTTAGCTGAACCTTCTGGGAAAACCGAAGCCTACTTGACGACCTGTAAACTGTAACCTAATCAGTTTGTTTTCCTGACACTTGCATTACTCACGTAGGCACCCAACCTGCAGCGTGATAAATGCATTTATTCAAATTGCCAAAGGATGGAAACCAGCCAAGCAAGGCAGAGGTGGCACAATGTTTTTGTCACTGGGAACTATTGCACAATGCCCAGGATCTTGATCCTTTGCATACACAAAGCTTGTGGAATAAAAAGGAATCAGGAGGAATTGACAACCCATTACATTTTAACCATGGCCTGCTTCCACTTTCCATCTCATTGCTTTATTTATGTCCCACCTTTCTCCAAGGTTGGAAGTCAAAGTATACAAAATGATATTTTGGCAAGCCTTCCTCCTATTCTAGGAACAGGGCGTCTCCAGGCGATGCGGAATGACAATTCTCATCATTCCTTATCAGGCTGTTTGGAATTTGTGAACAACGATATCTGGAGGGCCACTGTAGTGCAGTGTTGCCCAACCTTTTTTGAGCTGCGGCACACTTTTCACATTAAAAAAATCCGGGGGCACACCACCAACCAAAATGACACAAAATGACACTCTAACACAGTAATACATATAGTTAATTGACCTTGAGTTTTGGAGTTGTACTTCACCTACATCCAGAGAGCACTGCGGATTTCAAACAATGATGGATCTGGACCAAACTTGGCAAGCGGGCCCCTCAGGCAGTAGAGCAGGCCGAGGGCCGCCACCAAGCCCAGGCTCTGGCCCAGGGTCCCGCCGCCAGCCTCAGCCACTCTTATTGCTCACGGGGAAAAGGGGTGGCGGGGGAGAGGGAGAAGGTGGCAATTCCCTGTCCCCGGCGCCGCTCTCCACCATGACTCTGGCCCCTCACTTGCTGAGGCCGCTCAGAGGAGGAGGAGCATGAGTGGTGGACGGGCTTCAGTCCCGCCCACTGAAGCCCGTCCACCGCTCATGCTCCTCCTCCTCCGCCCGGCCTCAGCGAGTTAGGGGCTGGAGTCATGGTGAAGAGCGGCGCCGGGGACAGGGGCCGCTCTCCGCCATGACTCCCGCAATGACTCCGGCCCCTCGCTCACTGAGGCCGCGCAGAGGAAGAGGAGCATGAGCTGTGGATGGGCTTCAGCCCCGCCCACTGAAGCCCGTTTACCGCTCATGCTCCTCCTCCGCAGGGCCTCAGCGAGCAAGGGGCTGGAGTCATGGCGAAGAGCAGCGCCGGGGACGGGGGCCGCTCTCCGCCATGACTCCCGCCATGACTCCAGTCCCTCGCTCGCTGAGTCCGCGCGGAGGAGGAGCATGAGCGGTGGATGGGCTTCAACCCCGCCCACTGAAGCCCATCCACCGCTCATGCTGCTCCTCCTCCTTCACGCAGCCTCAGCGAGCGAGGGGCCGGAGTCATGGCGGAGAGCGGGGACGGGGGCTGCTCTCCGCCATGACTCCCGCCATGACTCAATCAGGCATGAGCAAGCTTCTGCTGCTGGGAAGGGGGCGGGGCCCAAGCGACGTCACCCTTCCCTCCTCCTTCGATTGGAGGCTGGCTGGGGAAACGGCCGAAGGAGGCGGCGCCCCGGCCCCTTCTTCTCTTTCTTCGCTGCTGCCCGGCCCTTCCTCCTCCTCCCTCAAGCAGCAGGAGTTCGGCAGGAGGGGGAGAAAAGGAGAGGGAGAGACATTTTTCCCGGCACATCAGATGATCCGTCACGGAACAGCGGTTGGGAAATACTGCTGTAGTGAACCCCTACTTGGAAGGCCCAAAACCCCGGCAGCCATTTTACATAGATAGATGCATGGAGACATCTATTTTAGGTTCATCATTTCCAGAAGGGGGCATGTCTGAGGGCAGCCTGGAGGGAAACGAGGGAGTTAGGATTGGCTGCTAGAGAAGGGGCGGAGCCTAACTTGGAAAAAGAGAAAAAGGGTCCTCAAGAGAGGTGTTTAAAGATCTGACAGCAGATTGAGACAGGGCGTTGAAGAAGAAGGTAGCAGGCTGGTTTTTGGAAGAAGAGAAGGGTCAGGGTTAGGGAGAATTAGAAATAAGAGGCCTGAAAGTAAACATGTGGCTAGCAGGAATACCTGGCGAATAGAAATCTACAGTTATCAGGATAGATAGGGAGTGGATTTCTAGTTTAGATAGATCCAAAGTGTGGACTATCTGTAGCAGTGTCAAAGTTTATTAGGCAGAGAGAGGAGTTCCTGTCAGTACACTGTTGGATAGTACACAGTGGAAGAAGTTGTACTTAGTAACCAGGGGCGGTCCTAGCAATTACGCGACCTACGCAACCGCGTAGGGCGCCATCTTGGACGCGGCGGTGTGGGGCGCCATCGTGGGCCGCTGCCGCGTCGCCGTCCGTGCTGCTGCTACGCCGCCCTCCGCACGCATGCGCTGTCCCTACGGAGCTCTCTTGGGTTCCGTAGGCACAGCGCATGCGGGCGGAGGGCGCAAGACGTGCGCTGTGCCTACGGGGCTCTCTTGAGCTCTGTAGGGACAGCGCACGCGCGCGTCACCCTCCGTAGGGACAGCGCCGTAGGCACAGCGCATCTGCGCGGAGATAAGGCCTCTCCTAGCGCTTCCTGGTGCCCGCTGCCGGCCCCACCCACGGGGCGTTGCAGAGGGCGGGAGAGCGCTCTCCCTTGCCCTGTGCAACGCCCCGTGGGTAGGGCTGGCAGGGGAAACCAGGAAGCGCTAGGAGGGGCCTTCAAAGGGCAAGGAGCGGCAGCGCGGGGGAGGAACGGCAGGGCGCGCGCAAGGTTCCAAGAAAAAAATTTGGGGAGGGGGCAAAAATAATGTTGGGGGGGGGGGGGCGCCGAAATAATTTTCGCCTACCATGCGAAATTACCTTAGACCGCCCCTGTTAGTAACAAAGAACTGTGCTGTTTAAAGCAATGGATCCCAAACTTTTTTGACCTACCGCCCCCTTTCCAGAAAAAAAAATTACTCACCGCCCCCCCTAGAAATTAATTAATTAGCAATTAAACAGAAATATATATGTATTAATATTTCTACTTTTTTCATAAAATATAATAAAGAAAGTTGTAAATTAGAAACATTGAAGTTTGAAATTACGAAATTATTTATTGAACTTAGAATAGAAAGGTAATACAAAATTCAAAATCACCTTCATGAGAAGGGTGAACCTGGTCTGCTGCTACCAATCTAATAATCCTCAGCTCTATTTTCGTCGGCAGTCATCTCAAATCACCGCGATTGACTATTTTGCAATCGGTTTCTTTTTTTGTTAATAAATTGGTTACCGCACTGAATCCATGTTCCACTAAATATGTTGGAGGACATTATTATTGTTGTTATAAGACTCAACCAGTTGGAAAGGAACCCCAAAGGTATTATTATTATTATTATTATTATCCCTTGCTTGGCGAGAGAAAGAGGAGGGAGAAGGAGGAGGGAAGAAGAGAGGGACACACACACAGAGATGGATGGTACCCTGTCACCTTGCTCACGCCACCGCCCCCACCGCCCCCTTACAGGGGTTCAGCGCCCCCCAAATTCTCCTGGGCTTTCCAGCGCCCCCCTAGATTGCCTTACCGCCCACCAGGAGGTGGTACCGCCCACTTTGGGAACCACTGGTTTAAAGTAACCACACGCGTTCATGCCAAAATATTTTGAAACCATTAAGCTTGTTAACTGTTCTTGAAAGCTCTCTCAAATAAACTTCATTGTTGTTTGTTCAAACAACTGCCTCACGTGTGCCTCAGTCAAAAAGAACTTAAATCAGCACCAGCAGCAATCCAGAGTCCAAAGGTGGCAGCATACCTTATTTGAAGAAGAAATCATTTTAGTTTTCCTCCAGTGAGCCAAAGGGCTTAACCCTATTAATAACTGTGGTGGTGGCCAGTTTTTTCAACGTATTCTCCCCTATGAACCGTCAAGAGTGCTAAGATCGTTTGGAGAGGTCCCACCACCTTCGCAGGCGCATCTGGTGGGAATGAGGGACAGGGCCTTTTCTGTGGTGGCCCCCCGGCTGTGGAATTCCCTCCGAAATGAAATTAGATCCGCCCCCTCCCTCCTGACTTTTAGGAAACGGGTGAAAAGGTGGCTGTGCAATGAGGCCTTCGCAGTATGAAAGAGGAGACTGCGAAGCGACTAAAGTCGCTACCCACTTGATACGGACCAAATATATGGATTAAGTTGGACTTGATTTTACTTTGGCGAAAGGCTTTTTAAATGTATTTATTGTATTGTATTGTATTGTATTGTAAATTTCAATGTAAATTTATGATGTTTTTAGATTTTAAATGTTAGCATTGAATACTTGCTGTTTGCCGGTCTGAGTCCCTCTTCGGAGGTGAGAAGGCCGGGGTAGAATTTTTTTTAAATAAATCAATAATAAATAAAGGTGTTTCGGCCAGGAGAGCGTTCCAGCTCAGTGCAGTTTGAAATCCTCAAGTAAATAATACAGTTATCTTTATATTGGTGGCAGCGGTTTTGATTTATTGGGGTTTCAAAACACCACTTTACGTTATATTGGTGGCAGCGGTGGGATGAAATAGAAAGGTACACCATGCCCTAATTCAGTGTTTCCCAACCTTTTTTGAGCCACGGCACACTTTTAACATTAAAAAACTCCGGGGGCACGCCACCAACCAAAATGACACAAAATGACACTCTATCACAGTAAAGAACGGCTGGGGGTTGGTGGCCTGCTGGGAGCAGCTGCTGGGAGTGCAGAAGCCGGGGAGGGGGCGGAGCCAGGCTGTGCCATGCCCCACCCCTACCCCCGGCTTCACGTCTCCCAGCAGCTGCTCCAGCCTTGAGGGGGCAGTGCCAAGCCAGCAGTGCCAGAGCCAGCACAATGCTGGCTTCGCACTGTCCCCACAAGGCTGGAGCAGCTGCTGGGGGAGGGGGCAGAGCCAGGCCGCGCCATGCCCCACCCCCTCCCCCCGGCTTCAGCTCTCCTACAGGCCGTGCCATGCCCCTCCCCCCCCCCAGGTTCAGCTCTCCTACAGGCCGCGCCATGCCCGCCCCCCCCCCCCAGCTTCAGGTTCCTACAGGCCGCGCCATGCCCGCCTCTCCCCAGCTTCAGCAGCTCTCCTACAGGCCGTGCCATGCCCGCCCCCTCCCACAGCTTCAGCTCTCCTACAGGCCGCGCCATGCCCGCCCCCTCCCCCAGCTTCAGCTCTCCTACAGGCCGTGCCATGCCCGCCCCCTCCCACAGCTTCAGCTCTCCTACAGGCCGCGCCATGCCCGCCCCCTCCCCCAGCTTCAGCTCTCCTACAGGCCGCGCCATGCCCGCCCCTCCCCCAGCTTCAGCTCTCCTACCGGCTGCGCCATGCCCGCCCCCTCCCCCCAGCTTCGGCTCTCCTACAGGCCGCGCCATGCCCGCCCCCTCCCCCAGCTTCAGCTCTCCTACAGGCCATGCCATGCCCGCCCCCTCCCCCAGCTTCAGCTCTCCTACAGGCCGTGCCATGCCCGCCCCCTCCCCCAGCTTCAGCTCTCCTACAGGCCGCGCCATGCCTGCCCCTCCCCCAGCTTCAGCTCTCCTACAGAGGAGGAGCATGAGCGGTGGATGGGCTTCAGTGGGCGGGGCTCCTCCCTCATGCGGCTTCAGCGAGCGAGGGGCGAGAGTCATGGTGGGAGTCATGGCGGATTGGAGGCTGGCTGGGGGCGCCCCGGTCCCTTCTTCTTTTTCTTCGCCACTGCCTGGCCCTTCCTCCTCCCCCAAGCAGCAGGAGTTCAGCAGGAAGGAGGAGGAAGGGGGGCAGAGAGCTTTTCTCGCGGTACAGCAGGAGGTCCGTCACGGCACACTAGTGTGTCACAGCACACTGGTTGAGAAAGACCTAATTGGTTAATAAAAAAACTCCTATTGTTGTTATAGCGACCCATGTGTCCTATTCCTCATTTGAAAAGAAGGAAAACAATCTGCTCCTTACCTTGTGACAAAGATCAGCCCAGATGTCGTTCCTTCTCCTACAGGGTAGGAGCATTCAACAGCCAGCTCCAAGGCAACAGGATAAATAGCAAATCCAAATAAGCCAAAGAGTGAGCTGATGGTTGCCAAAACATAGGTCTGGTTTCTAAGCTGAGACACCTGCAAGAAGGAAGGGCGCGTTACATGTGGCGAAAATGGCAACGTGTACCTTAGAGCAGTTCAGCTTCATCATGAGCAGATACAGGAAGTCCTAGATATGCATCCTTCCTTCTCAACTCATGGCACAACTCATGGCATGACAGTTATCTCAGGAGAAAAGTCAGGTAACCCTGTTATCCAGGTCTTGTATACAAGGGCGGCTCAATAAGTCCGTGACTTTTTGAATTTCCCGCCTCTTAACTGAAAGGGCAACACTGCTCCTGTCAACAGGCACCTGTCAGTTGACTCCTGTCAAAATTTGAACAAGCTGCGTCATTCAGTTTGTGTTTGACAGCCATTGATAGCAGACTAACGCGTGATTTGAGGAGAAAATGGAAAAAAGTGAATTTCGTGTGCTCATTAAGCATTATTTTTTGCAGGAAAAAAACCATCACTCAAACCAAGGCTAAGCTTGATCAATACTATGGGGACTCTGCACCATTAATTTCAATGGTAAAAAAGTGGTTTACTGAATTTCGTTGTGGCCGTACAAGCAGGGAAGATGCTGAACGCTCTGGATGCCCAGTTGAGGTCTCTACACCCAAAACAATTGAAAAAAATTCACGATATGGTGTTGGCCGATCGGAGATTGAAAATGCACCGGCCAGTCAGAATCGGCCGGCGGGCTGCATCCGGCCCATGGGCCGTAAGATGCCCAGGCCTTCCTTAAGCTGAGAATGACTTTAAGGCACACAATGGCATCCTAGCATATGCTAAATTTTCACTCTTCTATATTTACCTATATCCTGTAATGCCTCCAACTGTGTTAGGTAGTTAAGATGGGAGATAGAGGAGGGTGTGTGATGGGGAAAAGCACCTTCAGCGATCACTCTCCATATCAACCTTAAAAAGCTTAAAAGGCAATTAAACTGCGAGCTGCTGAACTTGCTGACCGAAAGGCCAGCGGTTTGAATCTGGGGAGCGGAGTGAGCTCCTGCTGTTAGCTCCAGCTTCTGCCAACCTAGCAGTTCGAAATCATGCAAATGTGAGTAGATCAATAGGTACCGCTTTGGCGGGAAGGTAATGGTGCTCCATGCAGTCATGCAGGTTACATGACCTTGGAGGTGTCTACAGACAATGCCGGCTCTTCAGCTTAGAAATGGAGATGATCACCCCCTCCCAAAGTCAGACACTACTGGAATTCGTGTCAGGGGAAAACCTTTAACCTTTACCTACTATTCACGGTGCTGCTTAGTGCTGAATAGGCTGGTTGAGTATAAAAGATACAGCAATATTTAGTCTTAAGAAACATTATGTAGTATTAGGGAATTTACCACGGCAAATGCAATGCCAGCCAGGGCAAGTAGACAAAAAGAGATCTTGCAGGCCTCTGTAAATTTCTTTGTCCTGTCCACATACATCCCAAGGAAGAAGGCTCCGATTAGTCCGGACACGGTAAACAAGGCACCAGTTACCCCGGCAACGAGCTGCAAAGAGAGATTTCATTAGGCATCATAGCTGTAGTAAAGGTTAAGAATATAGGGGAGCAGCTTGGTGGCACCCCACCATATGAACAGATGGCAATTCTAATACCATCCAGGCCCGGATTAACCATAAGGCAGGGGTGCTCACACTTCTTCAGCATGGGAGCTACTGATTAAAAAACCAAGTCCCAAAGATCACCTGCCCAGAAATGTAAAACGTATAACTATTTTCTTATTTATTTATTTATATTTATTATTCATTTTTATGTACAGCTCCTTCCAGCAGGCTCGGGGCAGTTTACATAAAATGAAGTTGTAAAACATCAACATTTCAATTTAATAACAACAATATAAAACAGAGCATAAAAATACATCCAACCACCCCATTTCTCCCACACTGCCATATTACCACACATATTATCAGCCAGAAAGTAAGACAAGAGGCTTTTGAACTGCAAGGCCATTTAATAGTCAGCAAGGTAAACAAAGGGGCATGGAAAAAGACATCCAACCACCCCATTTCTCCCACATTTACATATTCCCCAACATATATTTCTCAAGAAACAAAGCAAGCAGAGAGGCTTTGGAGCTAAAAGGCCATTTTTAAACATTAAAAATAAACAAAGAGACATGCCACAGAACAATCAAGCACCCACCCCAAAGTAAAAAAGACCAACCTTTGAGATGCGGTAAGGAAATGACCCCAAAGCGTCCTTCTTCTTCTCCTCCGTCGTTGCTCCTATTTCCACGCCGCCAGCATGCGTGCCGCCTCCAAGAGCTCACGAGACGTCCGAGAGGCAGAATGGGCGCTTCTGCGCATGCGCACGGGGCCAGCCATGCATCACGTCATCCAGGCCCGCCCCCTTTGGTCTCCTACGACTCTGAGTGGCTGGAGAAGGACGGAGGGAGGAGGAGGAATCCAAAAGAGGGGGCCCATTCTGCCTCTTGGACCCTGGAGCTTTTGGAGGCGGCGCGCGAGCAGGGAGCGGGGAGGAGTAACGACGGAGGACCTTTTTGCAGTGTGCAGGAGCGCGTGAAGAGGACCAACAGCAAAAAACCTGGTCAGGGGCCTGAAGATCACCAGGATGAGGCCCGAAGATCACCCTGGTGATCGAGATCACCATTCTGAGCACCCCTGCCATAAGGCCACCCTAGGCCACGGCCTAGGGGCGCAAGCCAAGGGGGGGCGCAGATCACACGGACCAAAAAAAATGTTGAAACAAAACCGCAACGCACGGCATGGAGATTACTCTCTCTCTCTGTCTTAGGGGAAAGCGGGGGGAGAGCGCTGTGAGGGGGCGGGGAAGGAGGGAATGGCACCCCCCCACCATCGCCTCCGCCCCCTTGTCAAGGAAGGAGGGCGCGAAGAGGAGGTGGAGCATGCGCGGCACCCAGAAACATGGCGGAGGAGGCGCCCTCCTGCTGCGCATGCCCGGCAGCGGCCCTGGGGGCGGGGCTTCCCTCATCCTCCTTGCGCCCCCCTTCCTTGACTCAAGGAAGGAGGACGTGCCATGAGGAGGAGGAGGTGGGGGGATGCGGTAGAGGTTGGTTTGGGGGCGTAATTCCAAAGTGTGGCCTAGGGTGCCAAAAGGGGTTAATCCGGGCCTGAGACCATCTGCGCAGCTAAACACCCAAATGGCATCATTTTCCTGAGAGGGAATAAAATTTATTTATTTTATTTCACGATATTTAAATGCCGCCCTCCTCAACCCCGAAGAGGACTAGGAGGGGCTTACAGCAAACTGGAAATACAACAAACTATATTACTGCCATAGCACAATATCAGTACTATACATCACATTGCACTATAACATGATATCGCAATATCATTAGTAATATTGTATGTAAAACAAATATACAATTATAATATCACAATATCATTAGTAGTATTATATTGTATCAATGTATATAGAATATATTATACCAAACACATATTATAATATATTATATCATAACTATCTTATACTACATTGCATTATAATTATATTATAATATATTGACATTATAGTATAACATAACATGCTGCCCTTGTCGCCCATTCAGAAGCAGCCCTGCAGTGCCTAACATCCAGCTTTGCAGCAGCTGCAGAGCTGTTTGGGCTGAAAGTCAGCCTGAAGAAAACGGAAGTCCTCTACCAGCCCACACCACAGGAAGAACACCATCATCCCCACGTCAGCATAGGCAAATCTGTACTTAAGTCCGTTCAGCAGTTCACCTACCTGGGAAGCATCATCTCTTCAGACGCCAAGATTGACAAAGAGATAGATCACAGATTAGCAAAGGCATAGAGTGCATTTGGAAAGCTTCACAAAAGAGTCTGGAGCAACAAACACCTGAGGCAAAGCACCAAAATCAGTGTGTACAGAGCTATCGTACTATCTATTCTCCTCTATGGGTCTGAAACATGGGTCACCTATCGCCAACACCTACGACTCCCCGAACGCTTTCATCAGCGCTCTCTTCGCACAATCCTAAATATACACTGGACTGACTATGTGACTAATGTTGCTGTCCTTGAGCAAGCAGGGATCACCAGCATTGAGGCCATGCTATTGAGAACACAGCTGCGCTGGGCCGGGCACGTCTCTAGGATGGAGGACCACCGCCTCCCAAAGATACTACTCTATGGTGAACTCGCCACGGGTCAGCGCAAGAGAGGCGCCCCAAAAAGAGATACAAGGACTCCCTGAAACAACATCTCAGGCTCGGCCAGATTGATCACCAACAATGGTCCACCCTGGCCTCACATCGGGAGGCATGGAGACGCACTATCCACAATGCTGCGGCCTCTTTCGAGAAGACACGGCAAATGGGTCTCGAAGAGAAACGACAACGCAGAAAGAACCACAACTTGGAGGGAGATCCGGTCACGAAGGTAGGCGGGTCCCGAACCAACCCACCCACAAGCTTTCTCCCCTCGCAAGATGATAAATATGGAGTACCTACATCTGAGTATCCGTTTGCACACAGCACTTGTTCCAACAGAGCAGTGTAACATGTAAACATTGCGACTCCTCCCCCAAGGCAGAGCGTCAGGATGAGGTAAGGCCCATTTCGCATTAGCTAAAAATGAAAAACAGGAAACGGTTGTAAGAAAACAGCATAATACCATTCAATGGCAAGCTGTATGTATTCATGCCCTGTGCAGGTTGTTGAAATCGGCGTCATCTTCTTCAAAACAGCTGCAAGGAATGGTGCACGATTATCTAGATATGTCTAAAAAGCATGGGATAAAGCAGAGGTTGGAGAGGTGAGCTTTCCAGAACCCCAGTTGGGGAGAACGTAGCTTTGCTACACCCCGAGACAAAAACATGATGCACCATAAACTCTTAATTACTGTATATACTTAAATATAAGCCTAGTTTTTTAGCCCCCTTTTAAGGCTGAAAATGCTCCCCTCGGCTTATACTCGAGCCAGGGTTATTTATTATTTTACTCTGTTATTCGTATTAATTTTATTACATTCATTTACTCTGATTATTACTACATTTACATTTTTTACTCTATTATTATTATTTTTATTACCTTTATTTACTCTGATTATTATTACATTTACATTATTTTACTCTATTATTATTATTTTATTTATTTATTTAAAACTTTTCTATACCGATCTTCTCTACCGCAGAGGGATTCAGGCCAGTTAACAGCAAGGATTCAATGCCAAATTACAATTTGAAACATCATAAATACAATAAAAGATTAAAATACAAGTAGAATAAATACATACACACACACACATATATATATAACATTTATTTACTCTATTATTACATTTATATTATCTTACTCTATTATTTTTATTACATATATTTACTCTATTATTACATGTACATTATTTTACTATATTATTATTTTATTACATTTATTTACCCTGTTTATTTTTACATTTACATGATTTTACTGTATTTTTATTTATTTATTTATTTATTTATTTATTTATTTAAAACTTTTATATACCGATCTTCTCTACCTCCGTAGAGGGACTCCCAAATCTCACTAGGACGTGAAGGCAGTCATGGGGGTTATGTATGCCAAGTTTGGTCTCAATCAGTGATTGGATGAGGGTTGCAGCAGACTTGGGAAGTGAGTAGAGGTACTTCAAGTCCCATCATCCATGGTCCACCCTCCTTCGATCTGCACCAGGATGTAGAGTGGGTCATGAGGGCTCTGTGTGGCAGATTTGGTGTTGATCAGTGATAGGATTGGGTTTGTAGCAGTCTTGGAAAGTGAGGGAAGGTACTGCAAGACCCATCATCCATGTTCTGGCCCCCTCCAAACTTCAGTAGGATGTAGAGTGGGTCACTGGGGCTCTGTGTGCCAAGTGTGGTCTTTATCGGTGTTTGTTGGGGGCCGCAGTGGTCTGTGGGAACAGAGGGGTGTGTAAGTACTACAAATCCCATCATCCATTGTCAGTCCTCCCCCAAACCTCACCGGGACGTGAAGGCAGTCATGGGGGTTATGTATGCCAAGTTTGGTCTCAATCAGTGATTGGATGAGGGTTGCAGCGGACTTGGGAAGTGAGTAGAGATACTTCAAGTCCCATCATCCATGGTCCACCCTCCTCCGAACTGCACCAGGACGTAGAGTGGGTGATGGGGGCTATGTGTGCTAAGTGTGGTCTGTATTGGTCGTTTTTGGTTGCCTCAGTGGTCTGTGGGAACAAAAGTGTTTGAAAGTACTACAAATCCCAAAATCCGTGGGTCATGTCCCCCGAACCGCACCAGGACGTAAAGGGGGTTAGGGGGGTTATGTGTACCAAGTTTGGTGCAGGTCCATCACCTGCGCTGGTCGCTGTGGCCTGTGAAAGTGCCCGCGCTGGTCGCTGTGGCCTGTGAAAGTGGCTGCCACATTTCCGCCCTTCCACCCTCCCGCCCTCCGCACACATACAAACATTCCGCTTTATAAAGGTATACAGATATATATATGCCAACAGAAAGGGCGATTTATGCACATGATGTGGGAATGTGAATATATACAACATTTTTGGCAGACTATACAAAATCAGGCAAAACAAATTCTACGAAATGGGTGGATCATAACAAAGGAAATTGCGGTAATAGGAAAAATGGTGAAAACGGAAAATGATAGGGAAATAAAAGAAGCAATAATAGAATGTGCACAAGCAGTAATAGTATTAGGATGGAAAGATAAATCAAAATGGACAGTAAACAAATGGTATCATTATATGGTGGAACAAATGGAATTTGAAATTATGAATGGGAAATTAAATGCTTCAAAAATTAATGAAAATAGAATGAGAAAAATGGAAGAAAGATGGACAAGGGTAAAGAATCATATTATTAATCATTCTGGAGATCAAGCCATAAGAAATAGGATACAAATGTTATATAGTATATAGAATGGAAAGGTATAACGATAAAGATATAAAAAAATGTCTCCATAAGAAATGAATATATAAAAGGGAATAATCCTCATGTTGGTGGTGGGAATTGTAAATGTTCTGTGTGTGTTAAAATAAAATAAAAATTTGTTTTAAAAAAAAAAGGTATACAGATATATATATATTACATTTATTTACTCTATTTATTATTACATTTACATTATTTTACTATATTATTATTTTTATTACATTTATTTACCCTGTTTATTTTTACATTTACATTATTTTACTGTATTATTTATTTATTTATTTATTTATTTAAAACTTTTATATACCGATCTTCTCTACCTCCGCAGAGGGATTCAGGCCGGTTAACAGCAAGGATTCAATGCCAAATTACAATTTGAAACATCATAAATACAATAAAAGATTAAAATACAAGTAGAATAAATACATACATATATTATTTATATATACATATATATTACATTTATTTACTCTATTTATTATTACATTATTTTATTATTTTATACATTATTTACTCTATTATTACTTTTCCATTTTTTTACTTTATTATTTTTTTCACATTTATTATTTTACTCTATTTATTATTACATTTATTATTTTCCCTATTTATTATTGTTATTATTACATTTCCATTATTGTACTATTATTATTGTATTATTATTATTATTATTATTATTATTGGGCTGGTGTGTCACCAATACGCGGATGACACCCAGCTCATTCTGGGGATGGAGGGCCAGCCCGAATACGTAGCCAGGGGCGGTCTTTCCATTAGGCGAACTACGCGACCGCGTAGGGCGCCATCTTGGAGGCGCCATCGTGGGACGCCGCGCCGCTGTATCTCCGTGCTGCTGCCACGCTGCGCCTACAGGCGCTTCTGGGCATGCACGGAGGTTTTGCGCACATGCCCAGTGCCTAGGCACGGAGCTCCACTTGAGCTCTGTGTCTACAGAGCTCACAGCACATGCGTGTGAAAATCTCCACGTACATGCGCTGTGTCTACAGAGCTCAAGTGGAACTCCGTAGGCACTGGGCATGCACTGTAGGCGCGGCGCGGCAACAGCACGGAGATACGGGCGGCGCGCTTGGGAGCCACGGGGGGCCGCCAAAATAATGTTCGATAACCCCCCCGGGAGAGCTCGGACCGCCCCTGTCCGTACCCGATAATTTCCATCAGTGCCTTGAGGCCGTTACTGGATGGCTGCGAGCCAGTAGGTTGAAGGTGAATCCAGCTAAGGCGGAGATCCTGTGGTTGGCTCGCCAGGGTGGGGTGGAGATCCAGTTTCCTACCCTGGACGGCGCGACATTACGTCCGTCGTCAACAGTTAAAAGTCTTGGTGTCACTCTGGACTCTCAACTGACGATGGAGACGCATATCTCCATCGTCAGTAGAGTAGCTTTTTTCCATCTTCGTCAGGCGAGGAAGCTGGCTCCCTACCTTTCCCGTCGCGACCTTGCCACAGTGGTCCAAGCCACGGTCATCTCAAGACTAGACTACTGTAATGCTCTCTACATTGGCCTTCCTTTGCTGGTGATCCGGAAACTGAAACTGGTCCAGAATGCGGCAGCTCGGCTGTTGGCTGGCGTTCCTATGACCAGCCATATCACACCTATTCTACGCAAGCTGCACTGGCTACCAGTGGAATGCCGGATCACTTTCAAGGTGCTGGTATTGACCTTCAAGGCCTTGAATGGTCTGGGGCAAGTGTACCTTAGGGACCGCCTCATCCCATATTGTCCCACTAGACCACAGCGTTCGGAGTCGGGACAACTCTTAGAGGTCCCTAGTTTTAAAACGTACCACCTCACTACTACAAGAAGGAGGGCCTTCTCGATAATTGCCCCCACTCTGTGGAATGCATTGCCTTCCGATGTTCGTGCCCTCACAGATCGGCTGGCATTCCGGAAGGCGTGCAAAACACTTCTGTTTCGGCAGGCTTTTGGAGAGTAAGGCTGTTGATCCTTTGCTCCTCCATCTCTTTGCACAGCTCCTGTCGAACTGTATTGTATCTAGTTCAGGGCTGTCCAACTGGCAGCCTGGGGGCCGTATACGGCCCCCCAGCCCCTTCCCTACGGCCCCCTAAGCTTTTAAATAAAAAATAAAAAAATAAAGTTAAATTAAAATATTTTTAAAAATTACCCACTTTTTCGGAGCTAGTATAGCGAGACTACGGAAGCCACACGGGATTTTGCTCTCAACGCGAAATCTCCCCTGCGACGTTTGGGAAGGTAGGCTAACCTTTATGTTATTATTATGTAATTGTGTATTTGAATGCCCACCCTGCATTTAATGTTAGTAAAATATTATATTTGACTGTATGGATGCCCCTTTTGAATTCCCACCCTGCATTTAATGTTAGTAAAATATTATATTTGACTGTATGCATGCCCCTTTTGAATTCCCACCCTGCATTTTATCTCAGAAAAAGATTATATTTGATTGTATGCATGCCTCTTATGATTAGTAAGCCGGGGGCGGAGCTGGGGGCGGAGCTGGGGGCAGAGCTGGGGTGGGGGCGGAGCCGGGGGCGGAGGTAGACCCTACAGCCCCCCAGATCATCAGTGACCGGAATTCAGGCCCCTGGGCCGGTAGAAGTTGGACAGCCCTGATCTAGTTAATATCTGTTTTATTGTGTTTTTATTGTGTTTTTATTCTGTGATTTCACTTTTGTAAGTCGCCCCGAGCCACATTGGGAGTGGTGACTGATAAGTGCAAATAATAAATAAGTAAATAAATAATTATTACATTTATTATCTTACTCTCTTTATCATTATTGGAAGGATACGTAAGCACATTTACATAGAAGGAGGTTAGAGTAATGGTTGAATCAGAGTTGGACCGTCTTATCTTAAATTACAGTTTTATGTAAATATTCCAAAACATTTAACCCCCTGAAGCCTCAATTAATGTAATTTTGTTATCTATTTTTATTTTGAAGTTGACTCATAGCTGCTGCATTTTCCACCTTCGGCTTATAATCGAGTCAATACGTCGTCCCAGTTTTTTGTGGAAAAATTAGGTGCCTCGGCTTATATTCGGGTCGGCTTATATTCGAGTATATAAGGTAGTTCAATAACCATATAGCGCAGGGGTGGGCAAACTGCGGCCCGGGGGCCGGATGTGGCCCTTTGGCTGATTCTATCCGGCCCGCCTAAGGGCCCCTGGCTTGTCTCCCCTGCCTGGCCTCTGCATAAAAAACTCCAGAGAAGGGGACTATAAGGAAGCATTATTTTATTTTAGTGGTTTTTATTATTATTTTATCATAATTTTATAACAATAATAAAATAATATAATAAACAATATAATATGTTATATGATATATTATAATTTCAATATATTATGTTTATATATATATACTATA
This sequence comes from Anolis apletophallus, assembly GCA_030556195.1. Taxonomy (NCBI): domain Eukaryota; kingdom Metazoa; phylum Chordata; class Lepidosauria; order Squamata; family Anolidae; genus Anolis; species Anolis apletophallus. The sequence continues at coordinate 148,551,821 of JARBWK010000006.1, forward strand.
ATATACTAATTCTGATATTAATACTAATAATATATGAATATTTCTTGATATATTAATATGTTAATATTAATGATGTGTAATATATAGTAAATATAGTAAGTGAATAAATAAATAAATTATGTAGATTAGCATGTAGTTCCGCCTTTAGGTGCGGCCCTCCATAATATTTTTTGGCTCTCGTGTGGCCCCTTGGAAAAAATAGTTGCCCACCCCTGATAAAGCGGCTGCTTTGGCCAACAGATTTATGTGGCCTCTGCTTTAAACTACAGTTTAACCCAGGCATGGGCAAACTTTAATTAGTGAGTTTTTGACTACATAAACCATAATCCTGACAGTGTAATCTTTGTGATTCAGCTATGCACAGTCTTGTTTTTGTACAGACCCAGGACTATTAACCTGCTTTACACCCAGGATTGCTGTGTAGTTTTGCTCGCAACTTACCATCTTCAAGCCGCCACAGAAGGATGGTGCATTAAAGTGGGTGGCACTCACAGATGGGGGCGTTGGAGGGACCTTGTCGTGAACCCCCGCCGTGGCCAAGAAACAGGCAAACACTGCAGGGCCTGCATACACTCCAAGCTGCAAGGCAGGAACCCAGCAAAACGTTACAAAGTGAGAAAAATGACTCTGCTCACTATCAGGTAGGCGTTACAGAATTAGAAAATTATTTCCGTTACCATTAAAGGGATATCTTTTCTTTCTTTCACGATCGCAGGTGACAACAGGTTTGCAATGAGCAAGCCCAGCGGATTGGCTAAGTGGAGATAAAAAAGAGAGAGATGGTTTTACTCAAGCAACCACGGTTATGAAACGGCACAAAACCTCATCCATATTGCGGTTGAACAACGCCAAACACTCCTGCGAAATTGTCACACGATTGCATTTGTGGTCGATTGTGAGCAAACGCGGCACCCATCTTGCGGAAAGCTTTCTCATACCCAAGTGATCATTTAAAATTGAAACCACTGAGCCACGTGAGATGCCTATGGCTTCCACAATCTCTTGCACTTTCAATCTCCGATCAGCCAACACCATATCGAATTTTTTACAATTGTTTCGGGTGTAGAGACCTCAACTGGGCATCCAGAACGTTCGGCATCTTCCGTGCTTGTACGGCCACAACAAAAGTCAGTACACCACGTTTTTACCCGTGAAAGTGATGGTGCAGAGTCCCCCTAGTATTTATCAAGCTTAGCCTTGGTTTGAGTGATTTTTTCCCGCAAAAAATAATGCTTAATGAGCACACGAAATTCACTTTTTTCCATTTTCTCCTCAAATCACGCGGTAGTCTGCTATCAATGGCTGTCAAACACAACCTAAATGATGCAGCTTGTTCAGATTTTGACAGGAGTCAACGGACAGATGCCTGTTGACAGGAGCAGTGTTGCCCTTTCATTTAAAAGGCGGGAAATTCAAAAAGTCACGGACTTATTGACCCGCCCTCGTACCATGAAACATCAGGTGCTTCAGATCACATTTCAAAGGAAGGAACCAACAGAACCACCTTTGAGCTAAGAAAACCCTACTAAATGAATGGTTTGCCAGAAGTTAACAAGTGTATTGGAAGCACATATCAACAAAAACCAAACTTCGAAACCCGTAAACCTCCTCCATAAAGTAGTCTGGAGTTAAGATTTGAATAATGCATATGGAGGAATACAGCCGAGAAAATAGGAAGGTACAAGGTGAAAGGCAAAAGTGACTTATCTCATTTACTGGTCAGCTTGCTACCCCAAACCCTTGAGATTGGCAAATCCTCAGTTACTTACACATTGAGCCAATCATATTGGCTGTGGCTCTCTGATGCTCTGGGAACCATAACGCTGCTAGTTTGGTGGGTGAAAAAATGATAAGAGGCTGGGCCACCGCACAAAGGCATTGTCCTACCAGCAGGTATATGATATTCAGCGAGCCCAGGCTCAGCAAGCTGACGGTGCTGAAAATCCGAATTATGCTCCCAATCATGTTTAGCCAGGCACAGAGTAAAATCTGCAATACAAGAAAGCATGTCACACATATTGACATCATGCTGTGGCAATAATATAGTATATTGTATTTGCATTTTGCTTGTAAGCCGCTCTGAGTCCCCTTAGGGGTTGAGAAGGGCGGCATATAAATGCCGAAAATAAATAAATAAATAAATAAATAATTTTTACAATGCTTTTTACTATCAACGTTTCTTCTCCTTTGTATATATCACTTTGTGATAGCACACCCCTAAAATGTAGACCAGGGCTGCCCAGGAAGTCGACAGAAGGAGGTCGATTGCAGCCGGATGGGGCGCTTCTCAGAGGGGGGTGGAGCCAGGCTGCGCCAAGCTCCGCCCCCTCCCCCGGGTTCGCCACTCCCAGCAGCTGCTCCAGCCTTGAGGAGGGCAGGGCCAAGCCTGCCTTTTGCTTGCTATTCCACCACTGGCTTGGCCCTGCCCTCCTCATGGATGGAGCAGCTGCTGATTGAGCTTAAGCCAGTGGGGGCAGAGCCAGGTCGCACCAAGCCCCGTCCCCTCCCCGGCTTCGGCACTCCCAGCAGCTGCTCCAGCCTTGAGGAGGGCAGGGCCAAGCCAGCCTTGTGCTAGCTATGCCACCACTGGCTTGGCCCTGCCCTCCTCAAGGCTGGAGCAGCTGCTGCTGGAGCTGAAGCCAGAGGGGGCGGAGCCAGGCTGCACCAAGCCCCGCCCCCTCCCCCGGGTTCAGCACTCCCAGCAGCTGCTCCAGCCTTGAGGAGGGCAGGGCCAAGCCAGCCTTGTGCTAGCTATGCCACCACTGGCTTGGCCCTGCCCTCCTCAAGGCTGGAGCAGCTGCTGCTGGAGCTGAAGCCAGAGGTGGGCGGAGCCAGGTCGCACCAAGTCCCGCCCCTCCCAGAGTTCGACACTCCCAGCAGCTGCTCCAGCCTTGAGGAGGGCAGGGCCAAGCCAGCCTTGTGCTAGCTATGCCACCACTGGCTTGGCCCTGCCCTCCTCAAGGATGGAGCAGCAGCTGCTAGAGCTGAAGCCAGAGGGGGGCGGAGCCAGGTCGCACCAAGCCCCACCCCCTCCCCCAGCGTCGGCACTCCCAGCAGCTGCGCTAGCCTTGAGGAGGGCAGGGCCAAGCCAGCCTTGTGCTAACTATGCCACCATTGGCTTGGCCCTGTCCACCTCAAGGCTGGAGCAGCTGCTGCTAGAGCTGAAGCCAGAGGGGGGCGGAGCCAGGCCACACCAAGCCCCACCCCCTCCCCTGCTCCTCCCTGCTTCTCTCTCATACAGAAGCAAACGTGGACGGTGCGCAGCGCAGGAGGTAGATCTTTCTGACTTGTTTTTATTATAAGTAGCTCGCATGCTGAAAAAGTGTGGGCACCCCTGATGTAGACTATCACTGCTTTCATTGCAACCGCCAGAGGCACGGTGGGTTAAAGTGCTGAGCTGCTGAACTTGCTGACCGAAAGGTCACAGGTTCGAATCCAGGGAGCGGCGTGAGCTCCCGCTGTTAGCCCCAGCTTCTGCCAACCTAGCAGTTTGAAAACATGCAAATGTGAGTAGATCAATAGGTACTGCTCCGGCAGGAAGGTAACGGCGCTCCATGCAGTCATGCCAGCCACGTGACTTTGGAGGTGTCTACAGACAATGCCGGCTCTTCGACTTAGAAATGGAAATGAGCACCAACCCTCAGATTCGGACACGACTAGACTTAATGTCAGGGGAACCTATACCTTTACCTATCACTGCTTTCAGTAAAAAAAAAAGTGAGCATGCACATTCATTCAGCAATGAGAACCACAACCTGGTTGGTGAGAAACTGAGAGGACTGCAGAAGGTGTTGTGGGGTGCATATGTTGAATAACCGACCGTATGTGCATGACTTTAGTGTGTGTGTAAAAGCTGATGATGTATCCCTGATATGGATCATGACTGATCTACGAGCAATTATTCTACCTCCACTGCTCCATGGATACACCATGGTCCTCATGAACTTCTGCAGCTGCGATTTGGTAGGCCTGGACAATCATGGTTCTAAATGGTTCTAAAGTACTTACAAAACTAAAGTTCTGGTGGGGAAAACTAGGTGGCGCTGGAGCTTTGCTTCTTCAGTGTTGCTAAAGTTCTGGTGGTGAATATTTCAGAATTCTAACAAAACTTTCAAAATTTCGTTAAAATCGCCAATAATGATATAATAACGAAGTTTCGAAAGTTTTGTTAGAATTCTGAAATATTCACCACCAGAACTTTAGCAACACTGTAGAAGCAAACCACCAGCGCCACCTAGTGTCCACCACCAGAACTTTTAGTTTTGTAAGTACTTTAGAACCATTTGGAACAGGGGTAGGGAACCTCTCCAGAGCAGCCTGGGCCTCGGTTTCCCAGCATGCAGCAAGGAGGAGTGATGCAAATGCGCCGCGACATCCGCTTCCGTGCCGCCATCACCACCTCTTCCTCATCCCCCGCTGCTCTCGGGGCCCTGCGACCTCTTCGCCAGGGATGGAAGAGCCCGCCGCCGCCTAATCCTCGTCTTCCTCTTCGTCCTCCACCACAGACATCAGGGGAAGCAGCGGAGGCGGGCCTGGCCTGGGCGCTGCGGACCCAGCCTTGCTATCCCTAGGGGATGCCCAGCTCATCACCCTCATTGTCGGGCAGCTCAAGAGCCGCGGCCTCTTCGATGCCTTCCGGAGGGACTGCCTTGCCAACGTCGACATCAAGGTCTGCCTTGGCCCCACGCCCTCCTCCCCCTTCCTTCCTTCCTTCTTTCCTTCCTCCTCTCCTTCCTCTCCTCTCCTTCCTTCCTTCCTTCCTTCCTTTTCCCCTCACTTTTTCTTTCATTTTGTTCCTCCCTTCCTCTTCCATTCTTTCCTTCTCTCCATTCTTTCCTTCTCTCTCCTTCCGTCTTTCCTCCATTCACCCTTTTCTTTCTTTCCTTTCCTTCCTTTCCTTTTCTCCTTCACCCTTTCCTTCTCTCCTTCTTTTTCCCTCCCTCTCTCCTCTTCCTTCTTTCCTCCATTCTCCCTCCTTCCATTTTCCTTCCTTCCTCTTCTATTCTCCCCCCCAAGTCTTCCTTTCCTTCTCCTTTCTTTCTTTTCACTTCCCCCTCTCCTTCTTTCTTTTCTTTTCATAATTTTACTTTTTCCTCAATCCCTATCCCATCTTTCCCACACCCTTTCCTTTCCTCCCTTCCCATTTCCTTCTTTCTTTCCCCCTCCTTGTCTCTCTCCTGCTTTTCTTTTCTTCCTTTTCCATAGTTCATTCTTCTTTTCTTTCTTCCTCTCCCCCTCCCCCCTTTATTTCCTCTATCTATCTGTCTTTCTTTCTTTTCTCCTTCCTTCCGTCTTCTCTTCCTTCCCAGAGTCCTGAGCATGCCTTTTGCAGAGCCAGGTCTGAAGTGTCCCATCATTCTGCCGGGGAATCCTTTCCTCATAGTATGTACATATATACTCACATTTCATTGAATTCAGTCTTAAAATATATTATATATATTATATGACTCTCACTGAAATACATTTCCAAATATTTTGCTTTCATGGCTCTGAGTCAAAAAGGTTCTTGACCCCTGATTTAGAACCATGATTGCCCAGGCCTACTATTTGGCTTAGAGCAGTGGTTCTCAACCTTTCGGGTCACCAAATGTGTTGGCCCTCAACTCCCAGAAATCCTAACAGCTGGTAAACTGGCTGGGATTTCTGGGAGTTGTGGGACGAAACATCTGGGGGTCCACAGGTTGAGAACCACTGGCTTAAAGGGAAAGCTGATATTTGGACCCATTATCAGCTTCCACTCTTGAGCCCAAATAGTTTTACAGAGAGAAGATTCACACAGGGAAAACAGAACAAAGGTCTGAAGCTGGATTAGCAGCTTCGGTTTTGTGTTTAAGGATATATATGAGAGAGAGGGAGAGAGAGAGAGAGACAGAGAGAGAGAGAGAGAAAGAGAGAGAGAGAGAGAGAGATACAAACAGAACTATGGATCTCATATTCCCTATTTCAGTGTTTCCCAACCATTGTGCCGTGGCACATTAGTGTGCCGTGAGCGATCATCAGGTGTGCCATGGGAAATTGGGACCTCCAATACCCTTTCTTCCCCTCCTTTCTGTTCTTCCCAGTAGCACTTTGCTCTGGAGCGAGTCTGTGCAGTAGCACCCGCATGGGTCACGTCTTCCTCCCTCCCCCTCCCCTCCTGAACACGCTCACGCTGCCCTTCAGATCAAAATGGCGGCAGAAGCGGCAGTGTAGAAGGAAAAGTAAGTGTTTGGCAGGAGGGGGAAGAAAGGGCGTGAAGGGGGAGGGGGAGGAAGCGGTCTCTGTCCAAAGCTGGCATGGGCAAACTTGGACCTTCCAGGTATTTTGGACTCCAGCTCCCACCATTCCTAGCAGCCTCAGGCCCTTTTCCTCCCCCCCCCCCTCAGCCATTTAAGCAGGAAAGGGCCTCAGGCTGTTAGGAATGGTGGGAGTTGAAGTCCAAAGCACCCAGAGGGCCGAAGTTTTCCCATGCCTGTTTTAGGGACTTTAAAGTGGTCCTTAAAGTACAATTGTGATTCTGGATAGAAAACAAACAACAACATAACATAACATTGTTTGAGTCCACAGTGTCCTCTGGGTGTAGAAAGGACGGTATACAAACTGAAATAATGAATAAATAAATAAATAGGTGAACTACAACTTCCAAACTCAAGGTCAATTCCCAAGCAAACCCTTTCAGTACTTTCTGTTGGTAATGAGAGTTCAATATGCCAAGTTTGGTTCAATTCCATTCTTGCAAGAGATCAGGATGCTCTTTGATTGTGTGTTAACTATAAATCCCAGAAACTGTAACTCCCAAATGTCAAGGTCTATTTTCCCCAAACTCCATCTGTGTTCACATTTGGGCATTTTGAGTATTCATGCCAAGTTTGGTCCTGATCCAACATTGTTTGAGTCCACAGTGCTCTCTGGATATAGGTGAACTACAACTCCAAAACCCAAGGTCAATGCCCACCAAACTCTTATAGTATTTTCTCTTGGTTATGGGAGTTCTGTGTGGGAAGTTTGTGTCTTTCTGCCACTCCTGCCAGGATATCTATGTTGAGTTCATCGAAACAGGTCCAGGTTTCACACTGAGTGTCTACATACATTTAAAAACATATTAACTATATGTATTACTGTGTTAGAGTGTCATTTTGTGTCATTTTGGTTGGTGGTGTGCCCCAGGATTTTGTAAATGTAAAAAATGTGCCGCAGCTCAAAAAAGGTTGAAAAATACTGCCCTATTTGACCTTACTTTATGCAAAACACACTAGCTATATTGTTTGGGACCACTTGTACCATTCTACAATCTTTGTCCTGTCGTCCCACCTCTCCACCTTTTGATTGTCAGAAGTCATCACTGGGGATTGGCAAACGGTTATTAAATGAAGGTTCGTAGCCATCATATATTATCTAATGAAGAAATCTGATCTGTTTCCAAGGAATTTAGTTTTGTAAGTACTTTAGAACCATTTAGAATCACGATTGCCATTTAGAACTACAGACTGCTGTAGAATAAACCATGTCTTGTCAATCACTGTCCCAACTTACAGCACATTTAAGTCCAACGGTGTCCAGAATCCATATTGCCAGGAGACCCACAGGAACCGAAATCACAAGGAACACAAGTGAAAGCCAGTTGACTATATTCATTGTGGTTTGAAAATATTCCGCTGTTTTATCCGCCACTGGAGCAAATGTCAACCATTGCTGAAGAAGAGAGAGAGAGAGAGAGGTGTCTGTGATGATGATAATAATAATATTATAATAACAACAACAAAAACAAAAACTTTATATTCTACCCTTCTCACCCTTACTAATAATATTGCAGTATAATGTTATAGTACAATGTGATATGTAATATTGACGTTGTGCGGTGGCAATAATATAGTATATTGTATTTGCATTTTGCTTGTAAGCCACTCCGAGGGGCCAAATCATAAACATTCTTCAAGCGATTATGGATTTCCTTAGGTGCACCACCTTCTTTTGCCAGAAATTCAATGACTACTCTTTCTTTTAGCTTCAGATTCATAGTTCTAATCAGTCAATGGGGAAAAGAAAAGACTCTATTAGTAAAGTTACCTCTATCCTATCATACATAGATAGTAGGCATGGTTTAGAACCCAAAAATCGCGATTCTAAAATCAAATGGGGGGGATTTTTTTGATTAGTAATAGAAAGACTTACAAAAAATTTTCCAAAAAGTTCTAAAATGTAACGTAATTACTAACGAAATTCTAAATTGGTTCTAAAGTCTGAAAAGCAGGGAAACAGGACTGACACTGTTTTAAGCACAGGCAAATCAAGGGGCAACATTTCCTTGGTTTCCTTGCAGGGGAGATATAAAGCATTAATATATTAGTATTATTAGTATTATTATTATTAAATAAAATAGTCAAGGCTTGCTTCTCCAGAGCATTTATTAGAATTAAATAATACATTCTAATAGTAAGAATGTAGTAAGGGTGATAGTGACCTGGAGGGTATGAGGAACGTGCTCTTGGTAAACTAGAACAGGGGTGTCCAACTGGCCTGGGTCGGGTTATATCTTAGCAGGAAAGGGGCCGCCCGCACGACCTTTCCTGCTAAGATATAACCCGACCCAGGCTTGGGTCCTTATATCTTAGCGGGGAAAGGGCAGCCCTTTCCCCGCTAAGATATAACCGCACCCAAGCCTGGGTCGGGTTGTTACTTAGCGGGAAGGCCGCCCGCACGGCAGCCCTTCCCCGCTAAGATATGGCCGACCCAAGCCTGGGTCGGGTTATTTCTTAGCGGGGAAGGGGCCACCCGCACGGCAGCCCTTTCCCCGCTAAGATATAAGCCGACCCAAGCCTGGGTCAGGTTATACCTTAGCGGGAAAGGGGCGCCCGCACGGCAGCCCTTTCCCGCTAAGATAAGCCGACCCAAGCCTGGGTCGGGTTATTTCTTAGCGGGAAGGGGCCACCCGCACGGCAGCCCTTTCCCGCTAAGATATAAGCTGACCCAAGCCTGGGTCGGGTTATATCTTAGCAGGAAAGGGCCGCCCGCACAGCAGCCCTTCCCCGCTAAGAAATAAGCCGACCCAAGCCTGGGTCGGGTTATTCTAACGAAATTTTGGGCCCAGGGGGTTCGAAAAAGAAAGTCCACTTCCGGGATTGGCCTTGCGATCCGTAAAAACTTGAAAGTCCCATTACATACGAATCACTTACGAATTCTTTTGATTTTCATAACTTTTTTTCTCATGCCTAATAGATAGTACAGTAGCTGTGAAACAAATAAAAGTTAGAGCGATGGAGGCATTATTTTTTGACCTACCTGTGTACAATACGACTCCCTTACTCACAGTTTTTTCCATCTATCCACTAGGCCTGGGCAATCGTGGTTCTAAATGGTTCTAAAGTACTTACCAAACTAAAGTTCTGGTGGTGGACACTAGGTGGCGCTGGTACTTTGCTTCTACAGTGTTGCTAAAGTTCTGGTGGTGAACATTTCAAAACTCTAACAAAACTTTCAAAATTTCATTATAAATGGCGGTTCCTAATTGGTTCTTAAAAATCGCCAATAATGAAATAATAACGAAGTTTTGAAAATGTTGTTAGAGTTCTGAAATGTTCACCACCAGAACTTTAGCAACACTGTAGAAGCAAAGCACCAGCGCCACCTAGTTTTCATCACCAGAACTTTAGTTTTGTAAGTACTTTAGAACCATTTAGAACAGGGGTCGGGAACCTATGGCTCGGGAGCCAGATGTGGCTCTTTTCATGATTGCATCTCCAGAGCAGGCAAAAACAAGTATCTCCTAAGAGTAAGCACAAATAAACACAAGGAATGGCAATGAATGCACAATCTCCAGAGCAGCCCAGGCCTCGGTTTCCCAGCCTACAGAGGGGAGGAGTGACGCAAATGCGCCGCGACTGCCGCTTTCGCACCGCCATCACCGCCTCTTTCTCATCCCTCTCATTGCTCTTGGGGCCCTGCGCCTTCTTTGCCGGGGATGGTGGAGCGTGGCGGCGACTCGTCCTCGTCTTCCTCTTCGTCCTTCTTTTCTTTCTTTCTCCCCCTTCACCCTTTCCTTCTCCTTCTCTCCTTCCTTCTTTCTTCCATTTTCACTCCCTCCCTCTTCTATTCTTTCCCCCCAAGCCTTCCTTTCCTTCTCCTTCCTTTCTTTTCACTTCCCTCTTTCCCCTTCTTAATTTTCTTCTTTTCCCTTCATTATTTTACTTTTTCCTCACTCCCTTTCTATTTTCCTTTCCTCCCTTTCCATTTCCTTCTTTCTTTTCCCCTCCTTGCCTCTCTCCTGCTTTTCTTTTCTTCCTTTTCCATAGTTCATTCTTCTTTTCTTTCTTCCTCTCCCCCCCCTCTCCTTTATTTCCTCTGTCTTTCTTTCTTTCCCCCTTCCTTCCGTCTTCTCTTCCTTCCCAGAGTCCTGAGCATGCCTTTTGCAGAACCAGGTCTGAAGTGTCCCATCATTCTGCCGGGGGAATCCTTTTCTCATAGTATGTACGTATATACTCACGTTTCGTTGAATTCAGTCTTAAGATATATTATATATATTATATGGCTCTCACTGAAATACATTTCCAAATATTTTGCTTTTATGGCTCTCTGAGTCAAAAAGGTACCCAACCCCTGATTTAGAACCATGATTGCCCAGGCCTACTATCCACATCTTACAAAACATACGAGGGCGGATCAATAAGTCAGTGACTTTTTGAATTTCCCGCCTCTTAACTGAAAGGGCAACACTGTTCCTGTCAACAGGCACCTGTCAGTTGACTCCTGTCAAAATTTGAACAAGCTGTGTCATTTAGTTTGTGTTTGACAGCCATTGATAGCAGACTATTGCGTGATTTGAGGAGAAAATGGAAAAAGGGGAATTTCGTGTGCTCATTAAGCATTATTTTTTTGCGGAAAAAAACCATCACTCAAACCAAGGCTAAGCTTGATAAATACTATGGGGACTCTGCACCATCAATTTCAATGGTACAAAAGTGGTTTGCTTAATTTCGTTGTGGCTGTACAAGCACAGAAGATGCCGAATGTTCTGGATGCCCAGTTGAGGCCTCTACACCCAAAACAATTGAAAAAATTCACGATATGGTGTTGGCCAATCGGAGATGGAAAGAGCGAGAGATTGTGGAAGCCAGGGGCATCTCACATGGCTCAGTGGTTTCAATTTTAAATGATCACTTGGGTATGAGAAAGCTTTCCGCAAGATGGGACCAGGACAATGCAAGGGTGTACACATGTGCAGTTTCCATGGCAACAATCCATGAATTGGGATGCGAATTGCTCCCTCATCCACCCTATTCTCCGGATTTAGCCCCGAGTGACTCTTTCTTGTTTCCAAACCTGAAGAAATGGCTCGGCGGAAAGAGATTTGACTCCAACAATGAAATCATCTCACAAACAAATACCTATTTTGATGACCTCCACAAATCTTATTTTTTGGAAGGGATAAAAAAATGGAGAAATGTTGGACAAAGTGTATAGAGCTCAAAGGAGACTACGTTGAAAAATAAAATGATTTTTTATCCAAAAACCTGTGTTTCATTCAAAAAGTCACGGACTTATTGGCCCACCCTCGTATCTTCTCTAAGAATTTTCTGAATCCTCCAGGTATTCTATGGCAGCAGCTTCCGTCTTCCCGATAGTAGGCAGCTCTGATGAGTTTAATCATTTGACCCTCCCAGTTCTGGCTATTCTTACAGACGAGTCTTCCCTATTTAATTGTCATTTATGTGGGAAAATGCAGTCTGTCATCAGGGCCGGATTAACACTTTTTTGCACCCTAGGCCACAGTTTGGAATTACGCCCCCTTTAAACCAACCTCCCGCCACCTCCAAGGGGAGGGGGTGGAACCAGGCCGTGCCACGCCCCGCCCCCTCCTCCCGGCTTTAGCTGTCCCACAGCTTCTCCAGCCTCTTGAGGGAGCACTGCCAAGCCAGCATTGTGCTTGCTATGCCACCGCTGGCTCGGCAGTGCTCCCTTAAGGCTGCAGAAGCTGTGGGACAGCTGGCCACAGGGAGGGTGGAGCCAGGCTGTGCCATGCCCGCCCCTCCTCCCGGCTTCAGCTGTCCCACAGCTTCTCCTGGCTCTTGAGGGAGCACTGCCAAGCCAGCATTGTGCCTGCTATGCCTCCGCTGGCTCGGCAGTGCTCTCTCAAGGCTGCAGAAGCTGTGGGACAGCTGGCCACAGGAGGGGCGGAGCCAGGCTGTGCCATGCCTCGCCCCTCCTCCCGGCTTCAGCTGTCCCACAGCTTCTCCTGCCTCTTGAGGGAGCACTGCCAAGCCAGCATTGTGCTTGCTATGCCACCGCTGGCTCGGCAGTGCTCCCTCAAGGCTTCAGAAGCTGTGGGACAGCTGAAGCCACAGGGAGGGGGTGGAGCCAGGCTGTGCCATGCCCCGCCCCCTCCTCCCGGCTTCAGCTGTCCCACAGCTTCTCCAGCCTCTTGAGGGAGCACTGCCAAGCCAGCATTGTGCTTGCTATGCCACCGCTGGCTTGGCAGTGCTCCTCAAGGCAGCTGTGGGACAGCTCCAGCCTCTTGAGGGGGCAGAGCCAGGCTGTGCCATGCCCCGCCCCCTCCTACCGGCTTCAGCTGTCCCACAGCTTCTCCAGCCTCTTGAGGGAGCACTGCCAAGCCAGCATTGTGCTTGCTATGCCACCGCTGGCTCGGCAGTGCTCCCTCAAGGCTGCAGAAGCTGTGGGACAACTGAGGCCACAGGAAGGGGGCGGAGCCAGGCTGTGCCATGCCCCGTCCCCTCCACTCAGCTTCAGCTGTCCCACAGCTTCTCCAGTCTTGTGAGGTGCGCAGCGCGGCATGGATGGGAGCCGCGCAGCTGTTGCTCTGCGGCCTCTGGGAATCTTAGCGTGGCCTGACTCCTGAGGAGGGAGGGAGGAGCCAAGGAGGAGTGCAGCAAGGGGGGGCGCAGGATGGGCGTGGATGGTGCTCCGAGTCCACGCGCAGGCGCAGGCGCGCCTAAAGATCGACTTTTTTAAAAAAAAAATGGAGGATCTGAATCTGGCGCCCCCCCCCCCTTGGCTATGCCTCTAGGCCGTGGCCTAGTGTGGCCTTATGGGTGATCCGAGCCTGTCTGTCATTGGTTTCTGTACACTGACTCTCTTTATTGTGAAGATAAACCTCTGAAGCAAAGGCTGCGGCTCTATAGACGAAAACATTTGCCTTAATATGGATATCCAATCCAGGGTCAAAATCTGCATTAGCCTATTTCCCAATTGACTGCCAAAGTGTTCCGGTGACCTGCCATGTTCTACACGCTGACAAGCAAATCTGCCCCTGTTCATGGTTGATTTGCAGCCTCTCTCAAACGGAAGCCCTCCGTGTCAAGTTGTCAAGAAGACAGAACTCCGAATTGAAATTGCCAAAGGAAATGAAATTAATGAAGCCTTAACTGTATCAAAGAGGTTCTCTGACAAACTGACAAGGCCTGTCAAGCTAATTACAACCAGCATACGATAATCCCAGAGCGAGGGATTGCAGCACTTCCAAGTAGGTAAGGGGTTTGCAACATGTGGGAGGAAATCACCTTAGTGCAAGGCAATGACCTGCACAGCGACTCTAAAACAGATCAGGCAGGCAAAGATATTCGACTGCAGTCACCTGGAAGAGCCGCAGTGGTGCAATGGGTTAAACCCTTGTGCTGGCTAAACTGCTGACCTGAAGGTCGGCGGTTTGAATCCGTGAGATGGGGTAAGCTCCTGTCTGTCAGCTCCAGCTTCCCATGCAGGGACATGAGAGAAGCCTCCCACAAGCGTCCCCTGGGCAATGTCTTTGCAGATGGCCAATTCTCTCACGCCAGAAGCAACTTGCAGTTTCTCAAGTTGCTTCTGACACAAATTTTTTTAAAAAAAACCTGGAAGAATATCCCATTGAACTCAGGCCAGGATTACCCATAAGGCCAACCTAGGCCATGGCGTAGGGGTGCAAGCTGAAGGGGGGGGCGCAAATCACGGACCCAAAAAAAGTTGTTGAAACAAATAAAAACGCAACACGCATGGAGATGAGGAAAGAAGGATACCGGAGGTCCTCCTTTTCGGTGCCACCCGTGCCCCTTCCTGAATACCAGCTCCTGCCTCTGCTATTGTTGCGCAAACGGCGTATGCGCAGGGGCTCTCGACACTGGCGTCGACGTCGACAGGAGGAACAATTAACTCCCTCGATGCCGACAGCATCCACTTGCTGGCTCCTTCAGTGCAAGTACAGGAAACTCCATTGCGCACTCTGCACATGCCCTAAGACCATGAAAGCTGGTATTCCTCCTCCAGCACAAGGAGGAGACTCCTCCTTACTGGAGAGAGAAGCACAACTGACGGCTACAGCACATGCGCAAACTCCAGTACAGGAGAGAAGCCCAACGCGACAAGCCCTGGTATCGGAGAGAAGCGCAGCATCGGTACAGCTACTGACTACAACGCATGCGCAATCCCCGATACCGGGTAGGAGCCAAATGCCTCAAGCTCCGGCATCGGGTAGGAGGCTCCTCCCCCCATGCCTGCATCCATAGTGCCTGCCGAGAGGGAAACTCCTGTGGCGGACCTGGTGGGGCCACACTGGGAGAGCTGGATGCGGGGCCCTAAGGGGGATGAGTGGATGAAAGGATGGGGGGGGGGTGCAGTAGAGGTTGGCCTAGGGCGCCATCTGGGAAGGGGGCGCCATCCTGGCCGCATGGGGCGCCATCCTGGCCCTGCCGATGTTCCTCAGACAGTGCTGCAGCTGCCTGCTTTTTGACCCCGGCCTTGTGCGCTCCGACGCCGCTTCTGGGCACGCGTGGAGGTTTTCACGCAGGCGCAGTTGCTCTGGAGCTGAAGTTGAGCGCAGGAGCAACTGCACATGCGCGAAAACCTCCGCGCATGCCCAGTAGCTCCCTTGCGCAGAAGCCTGTAAGCAAAGCACTCCCTATCGGGCAGGCAGGGAGTGCTTCCCCTCTCCCCTTGTCTCCGCCACGCGCACGTTTGCAGGGAAGGAGAAAAGAATCAGTGAAGGAAGTGTAAGTGAAGGAATGAATGAAGGGCTTTCCTCCTCCTCCTCCTCTGTGACCTCTTCTCTCCCTCCTTCCTTTCTTCGGCTCTATTTCTGTCTAGACCTGAGGGGCCTGAGGCTATGGGGAGTTGTGGAAGTTGGAGACCAAAACACTTAGAAGGAGGGAGGGAGGGCCCAAGTTTGCCCAGGCCGCGCTGCCTGTATTCGACCTCATTTGAACATTTTGGCTGTTTTTCTATTTACATTTACATTGGGATCCTAATTTTGGACTTATGGGAGACTCCTATGAATTATGAGTCGGGTGATAGGTAATATATTCTGATTTTGATGCATTTACATTGCATTTCTTGTTGATAATTATACAGTTCTGCTTAATATTGTCATACAATATAATACAAATACAATATAACAATAGAATGATGATATATTTTATATTACATGTAATATTACAAACAATATTGCAGTATAGTGGTATTGTACAAAATAGTAATATATAATATTTTATTTTACTTTATTTTGGGTTATTTGAGTTTTATAGGAGTAAGGAAAATATTTAGTAGAGGATAATTTTATTTAAATAAATAATTTTATTATTTTAATAATAATAATAATATAATAGAATGTTACATTATATTATAATGTCAATATCTAATATAATTATATTGTAATGTAGTATAATATAATTATGATATAATATAGTATGAGTATGGTATAATATATTGTATATACATTGATACAATATAATACTACTAATGGTATTGTGATATTATAATTGTATATTTGATTTACATGGGGAGCGGCAAAATAATGTTTTTTGGGGGGGGGCACCAAAATAATGTTCGCCTACCATTTAAAATTACCTTAGACCGCCCCTGAGTAGGGGTGCTCATTATGGTGATCGGGAGCACCTAGGTGATCTTCGGCCCTCTTCCAGGTGATCTTTGGGCCTCACCAGCCAGATGGCTGGTGAGGCCAGATGGCTGGTGAGGAGGGGGCTGTGGGGATGGAGACTCCACTTGCTGCTGCTGCTTGTGCCCTCGCCGCCTTTCTCCGCCTCGCCCTCCCTCGCCCTCGAAGGAGAAAGGCGGTGGCTAGGAAGAACCACCCCCCTCTCTCTCCCGTGGGCATGGACTGCCACCAGTGGGAGGGGTCCTCCTTCCTGCCAGCCGTCCACTTGGGCGTCCTTTCTGAGTGACACCCTCGGAAGGAAGGAAGGAAGGAAGGAAGGGAGGGAGGGAGGGAGGGCACCCTCCCGCTGCATCTGTCACTTTGGGGAAGCACCTCTTCCACTCTTCCTTCTCCTGCCCAGGTAAGGAAGCCTCGAGGGAGGAGGGAGGGGGGAGGCTGTCATGGGGAGGCTCCAGCCTCACGTGGGTCCCTCTCTCAGTTGAGTTTCCTGGCCCAGGCAGCAGCCAGGCGGCCCCTCTTCCCAGCCCTGCGCCTTCCGAGCCGCCGGCGAAGCCATATCTGGCCAGAGTGCTGGCAGGTGCACCTATAAATACCCTCCTGCTGCGTGCGTGGGAGGGGCCTGCTGTGCACGCAAGAAGCAGGACAGGATGGGGACTTCCTGCTTCGTGAAAGCACGCAGTAGGAAGGAGGAAGGCAACAAAGACATTAAGAGAGAGCGCGCACACAGGCAAGGAGGATCCCTTTCCTGGGTGCGCGCTTTGGCGAGTTCGTGGGCAGGCAAGAAAGAAGCCCCACGCGGACGGAAGGCTGCAGTAGGAGCGTGTGATCTTTTCAACTTGATTGTTCATATAGTAGCTCGCATGATGAAAAAGTGTGAGCACCCCTGGTTTAGAGGTTGGTTTAAAGGGGGCTTAATTCCAAAGTGTGGCCTAGGGCGCAAAAAGGTGTTAATCCGGGCCTGATTGAACTCAATGAAGCTTATATCTGAGAAGACATGTACAGGATTGCAATGAAAAGCCACTGTCTTCCCTTTCTGCCAGTATAGTGGTTTGGGTGTTGGACTGCAACTCTGGAGACTAGGGTATGATTGTGCACTTGGTCATAGAATCTCACTGAATTACTTTGGGTGAGTCACACACTCTCAGCTCCAGAAAATAAAGTCAACATAAATTGGAAATGGAAATGACAGGGTTGCCATAAATCGGAAGTGACCTGAAAGTACCCAACATCAACAGTCCACCCCCATGAGGAAGAATAGTGTTATTTTTTTCTACTCCATGGGTGTTGCACTCTATCCTTGAGGTGACCCCTTTTAACCCAGCACCACACCAGAATCCAGTAGTATACAACTACAGCAGCTTATTTAGAAAAGCATGCACAGAATTATTATTATTATTATTATCTATTTATTTATTTATTTACATCATTTATATTCCGCCCTTCTCACCTCACAGGGGACTCAGGGCGGATTACAATGTACATATACAGGCAAACATTCAATGCCATAGACTCACAACATATATAGACAGACAGAGGCTATTTAACATTCCAGCTTCTGACCACCAGGGGGAGTTGTCGCATTCCTTCATTCTTTGCATACTTCCTGGAGATTTTATGGCCTCGTAAATCAGTTAAATTAGCCTCCCCACAAAGTGGTACCTAAATTTCCTACTTGACAGATGCAGCTGTCTTTCAGGTTGCAAAGGTCGACAAGCTACACAATCTGGTCGAGAGCTCACCCCAACCCGGGCAGGCTTCGAACTCATGACCTTCCGGTCAGTAGTGATCTTAATGATCTTAATGCAGCTGACTCCCAGCCAGCTGCGCCGCAGGGGGGAAAAAGGCAAGTCCCAAATGCAGTAAAATAGCAGTAGTCCATATATACAAAAGTTCAGTAGTCCACAAAGGCAAGGTATATGGAATCCAGGAAATCAAGATCACAGCAACCCAGTGATTCCAGTTATGAAAGCCTTCGACAACACACTGTTACCAATGTATGCCATAATAGATTTATTAGTTTACGATGCAACAAGGTTTGACTACCAGAGAGTATCACAACTTCCTCACTGGGAATTAGCCAGGAGAGGATGCCATATCCAAGTACCGTTCCCACGTACAGTCTGAGAAGAGAAGAAAAAACTGCTCACTTCCACCTGGAAGGCTAGGATACTCCTTACTCCTGCCATGAGCAAAGAAACTCAGAATTGTGATGTCTATCACAAAGAATGTATAGCACTGCCTTCCCCAGCCTGGTGTTTTCTCCAGCTGTACTGGACTATATTCTGCAGAAATGATGGGTCCTTCAGGGCTGGGGTTGGGTTGCGGATTTAGGCAGATTTCATCCTCAGGGGAAGAAAACAGCCAGAGGATGCCTCTGTGGCATGCTAACTGAACAATTTGCTTCACTTGCAGTTTTGTAGTGTTACCAGTACTGTAAGCTGCACATGTTCACGCATGCATGGCCATCGCTTGACGATCCCAATTCAAACAGAGGTTCACAACAATCTGTGACTGAACAAACATGCATTTAGAAGCCTCTGAATTCTTGTAGCAGCTCTTGATCGTGACAGCTATCACAAGTATTGAGAGAGCACGGATGCTCAGATATGCTCAGATATTTGTGATAACTCTTCAACAGATGGGGTACTGAATGCAGGCTAAAAAATAATGCCATAAGGTCCACCAGGATCTTCGAGGGTTGAATGAAAAGTAATGCTTCTTCAACAGATGGCAGTACTGGGATGCGGCAGGTACTGGCTTGTTCAGTAGACTCTCCTCTACAGTTCCATTTTGGCAGGAAGCCTTAGCATTGAACGGTTGTGTTGTTAAAGTGCAAAATATGGAACCCTGCGCAGACGGTCAGTCAATGTGACTTAAGCCAGTGTTTCCCAACCAGTGTGCCAGGGCACACTAGTGTGCCGTGAGCAATCAACAGGTGTGCCGTGGGAAAGAACCTCAGGGGGGGGGGGAGTCTAGTGTATTGAAGTATAAAAACCCTAAGAAATGTACCTCTATAAAGGCACAAAATTACAACCACCCCCGCTCCCCACCCGTTGTCTACTTGGTCTCTCCCTCTCCATGCATTGGGAAGGCCCGCCTCCCTTTCCCCAAGTAGAGACCTCCTCTTGCCTCCTGGGGGTTCTGTTTGGGAAGTTTGGCCCAGTTCTATCATTGGTGGGGTTCAGAATGCTCTTTGATTGTAGGGGAACTATAAATCCCAGAAACTGCAACTCCCAAATGTCAAGGTCTCTTTCTCCTGAACTCCATCTGCGTTCACATTTGGGCATATTGAGTATTCATGCCAAGTTTGGTCCTGATCCAACGTTGTTTGAGTCCACAGTGCTCTCTGGATATAGGTGAACTACAACTCCAAAACTCAAGGTCAATGCCCACCAAACTCTTATAGCATTTTCTCTTGGTGATGGGAGTTCTGTATGGGAAGTTTGTGTCTTTCTGCCATTCCTGCCAGGATATCTATGTTGTGTTCATCCAAGTTTCACACTGAGTGTATAAATACATTTAAAAACATATTAACTATATGTCTTACTGTGTTAGAGTGTCATTTTGTGTCGTTTTGGTTGGTGGTGTGCCCCAGGATTTGGTAAAGGTAAAGGTAAAAAGTGTGCCGCGGCTCAAAAAAGGTTGGGAAACACTAACTTAAGCAACATGCAGTTACTTAATTCTTGACAGCAGAAGGTGTCACCCCAAAGGAGATTCATCAGAGAATACAAGTTGTTTATGGTGATTGTGTTGATGTGAGTACTGTGCATCTTTGGGCGAGTAAGTTTAAAGATGTTGAGGTGGGAACATCTGACTTGCGTGACAAACAAAGAGTTGGACGTCCTGTGACAGCAACCACCGAGTTTCACAAGCAAAACGTTGACAGATGGATTCAGGACAATCGTCGTATCAGAGAGAAATTTCATGCATAACCAGCATTTCACAAGAACGTGTGGGTCACATTATGGCTTTGCTTGGCTATCGGAAGATCTGAGCACTAGGTCTGGTTAGGTTTTTCGGAATGCTATAGAAATCCAAATAAAATCAGAATTAATTCACTTTTGAAGTGTTTTTGAAGCGATGTAAGCAACCTGGAAGTGAATCAAGGACCAAAAAAAAGTTCAAACAAAACCGCAACACGCGGCATGATGACTCTCTCTCTCTCTCTCTCTCTCTCTCTCTCTCTCGGGAGGGCGGGGGGAGAGCGCTGCGAGGGAGCGGGGGAGGAGGAAATGGTGCCCCTCCTCACCATCACCCCCCTTGTCAAGGAAGGAGGGCACGAGGAGGATGAGGCGGATGGAAGCCCCGCCCCCGGGGCCACTGGCAGGCATGCGAGAACGGCAGGAGGGCGCCTCTGCCTCCTCCACCATGTTCCTGGGTGCCGCGCATGGCCGGCAGCGGCCCCGGGGGCTTCCCTTCCTTCCTCCTCGGGAGGAGGAAGGAAGGGAAGCCCCCAGGGCCGCTGCCAGCCATGTGCGGCACCCAGGAACATTGGGGAAGGAGGCAGAGGCGCTTGCACCCTCCTGCTGCGTGCGCATGCCTGCCAGCGGCATCGGGGGTGGGGCTTCGCCTCATCCTCTTTGCACCCAAGGAAGGAGGGCAGGGTGAGGAGGAGGCGGAGGAAAGCCCTGCCCCTGGGACAGCTGGCGAGCATGCGCACGTGGCAGGAGGGCACGAGCGCCTCTGCCTCCTTCCCCAATGTTCCTGGGTGCTGGCTCCAAAAGGCCCAGGGGCCGGGAAGGGGCCTAGGAGCGGCACCGTGGGCTCCTGCCTGGCCCAGCTACACAAGGGCGCCTAGTCGGGCCTGGGCGAGGCCTCGCTGTCCCTCCGCACGCAGCACATTGGTGAGAGAGGAGAGGCAGGCAAAAAGAAGGAATGTGTGTGTGTGTGGGGGGGGGTGCAGTAGAGATTGGTTTGGGAGCGTAATTCCAAAGTGAGGCCTAGGGCACCAAGAGGGGTTAATCTAGGCCTGTACAAGAGACAATGGCCCTGGTTAAAGCGTTAGACCTAACATGGAGGGAAAGACATCTGCTCCAATAGGAAGTCATTCAGATTCTATGCGCCAACACCCCTTACATCCAGAACGAATTTTGAACCATTTTTTTTATCACAGCAGAACTTCAGGGATCTCACCACCGTACGGCATCCTCCATTCAGTCCAGATTTAGCACCGTCTAACTTCCATCTGTTCCCGATAATGAAAGAAGATCTGTGGGGACATCATTATGCTTCTAACAAAGACGTTGAGAGAACTCTGAGACGCTGGTTGCGGAAACAGAATGCCGACTTCTTCCGTGACGGCTTCATAAAACTTGTTCATCGTTGGCAGAAATGTATCCAATTGTCTGGTGATTATGTGGAAGAGTGAATAGTGGTAGTTAAAGAGCACATTCCAAGGATTATTTCCGCGTTTGATTTATTAAAATATTCCTATCCAAACCCAAGTAATGAAGGTGGAGGCATTACTTTTCATTCAACCCTCGTAGCAAGTGGCGACTTCCAATTCAAGGGGAGATGATGAATGTGGGAAATAACATCATTGTTCCTTTCCGTCAATGGAGGCGTGGCAAGGGTTTTCTCTGATCAACATCATAGATGTCTTAGAGCAGTGTTTCCCAACCTTTTTTGAGCCGTGGCACACTTTTTACGTTTACAAAATCCTGGGGCACACCACCAACCAAAATGACACAAAATGACACTCTAACACAGTAATACATATAGTTAATATGTTTTTAAATGTATTTATACACTCAGTGTGAAACCTGGGCCTGTTTTGATGAAAACAACGTTTGTATGACTATCTCTCACATATTTATACATGGCTATCATATCTTCTCTCAGCCTTCTCTTCTTCAGGCTAAACATGCCCAGCTCTTCAAGCCGCTCCTCATAGAGCTTGTTCACCAGACCTTTGAGAAATTTCACCCTGAGTGAAACTTGCTTCCAGTTAACTATGGATGTCATGAAGCTGTTATAAACAGTTCCTTGGGGGACTCTTGAAAAATCCAGTAAAATAGTAAAAAAATCCAAGCGGAGAGGCTCAATTTGTTTCTTGGAAACCTTTGAGGGGCTGCTAGGAGGGGAGTGCCAATTTTACGCGGCACTCAATATACAACACACTTAGGGATTTCAAATATAACCAATTGTATTAGGCTTGCATATAAGCACTGTATCATCAATATCTATAACACAAAAGTATTCGTTACTTATAAATGGCGCACAAACAAAATGAAAATACCCAAGTCACTCACAATACTGTCCGTAGCCCTTCAATGAGTAAAGCAACTCAGTTCTATAGTTCAATTCCTTTGCGTAGTATTTGTGTGATAATCTTCCAGACCAAATGGTCAAATAAATTTGTATTCCACGGCCCGTTGGCCCAAAAAAAATTCAAAAGGAATGAAGGGCGTAATTCCTGGGTGTCCGTAAGTAGTTGTGAGTTCCAATGCGTAAGATTCCACTCCGTTTGTGGTAATCGCTGGGTATATGATTTATATTGGTAAGCAACGAGATTATACTCCTACCCTATGTTACTATCCTTTTGTATGTACGGGATATTATTGTACGTGTTTATATTGCAGACATATTGTCTAGTGCATCTCTACTATTTGGGGCCACCCTGACGAAGAGAGGATCGAAACGGGTCGGTAACCGGAGAAGGATTTACCCGTAGGTGGACTACCCAGCGATTACCACAAACGGAGTGGAATCTTACGCATTGGAACTCACGACTACTTACGGACACCCAGGAATTACGTCCTTCATTCCTTTTGTTTTTTTTGGGGGGCCAACGGGCCGTGGAATACAAATTTATTTGACCATTTGGTCTGGAAGATTATCACACAAATACTACACAAAGGAATTGAACTATAGAACTGAGTTGCTTTACTCATTGAAGGGCTACGGACAGTATTGTGAGTGACTTGGGTATTTTCATTTTGTTTGTGCGCGCCGTTTATATGTAACGAATACTTTTGTGTTATAGATATTGATGATACAGTGCTTATATGCAAGCCTAATACAATTGGTTATATTTGAAATCCCTAAGTGTGTTGTATATTGAGTAACGAGAGATAGTAACTATACTGCGTTTAGTATTTAATTTTACACGGCACACCTGATGATCACTCACGGCACACTAGTGTGCCACAGCACACTGGTTGAGAAACACTGTCTTAGAGGCATCAAGAGATTTCTTATTGATAAATGATTGCCTGACTCAACTATGAATCATCACAGGTAGAAATGTCAACGCTCCTCCAAAGTGTGGCAAACTACTTTTAAGAAGCAATATATAATTATATATAATGACAGGCTTGACAGCCATTCCTAACAGAGCTCTGGGATCCTGGGAATCGTTCTCTAACTGCTCAATTATTGATAGTTTCTGTGCTTTCTCCTTCTCAAAAGTAACTTGACAAACTGTGTGATTTCCTTGTTTACCTTTAGTACAGCTGTTCTGCCCATACAGCTGATAATCATCAAACTATGTACACCTATATTTAATTAGGCCACCAGTCTACATTCTTATCTCACTGTTTCCTGATCCTAATCCATAAACTATTCTGCTTTTAGTTACAACATAACCAGCTATCCTCAAAGTGCAAGCGAAGTTCAAACAACCCAGGAGACACCTACAGTATGACCATCAGTATCTGTGGGGAATATGTTCCTGGCCAAATCATAGTCATCTAAAACAGTGTTTCCTAATCTTTTTTGAGCTGCGGCACACTTTTAACAGTAAAAAAATCCGGGGGCACACCACCAACCAAAATGACACAAAATAACATATAGTTAATTGACTGAGTTTTGGAATAGTAGTTCACCTACATCCAGAGAGCACTGTGGACTCAAACAATGATGGATCTGGACCGAACTTGGCAAGCGGGCCCCTCAGGCAGTAGTAGAGCAGGCCTATATTTCATATTTATACGCCAGTCCAAGGTGCCCAGGCTCCGGCCCAGGGTCCTACCGCCAGCCTCACCCGCTACCATTGCCACAGGTAGCGGCTCACGGGCGAAAGGGGCAGCGGGGAAGAGGGAGAAGGCGGCATTTCCCCGTCCCCGCTGCCATTCTCCGCCATGACTCCAGCCCCTCGCTCGCTGAGGCCGCACAGAGGAGTAGGAGCATGAGTGGTGGATGGACTTCAGCCCCGCCCACTGAAGCCCTCCTCCTCCGCGCGGCCTCTGCGAGCGAGGAGCCGGAGTCATGGCGGAGAGTGGCGCCGGGGACAGGGGCCGCTCTCCGCCATGACTCCCGCCATGACTCCCGCCCCTCGCTCGCTGAGGCCACACAGAGGAGTAGGAGCATGAGTGGTGGATGGACTTCAGCCCCGCCCACTGAAGCCTGTCCATCGCTCATGCTCCTCCTCCATGCAGCCTCAGCGAGCAAGGGGCAGGAGTCATGGCGGAGAGTGGTGCCGGGGACGGGGGCCGCTCTCCGCCATGATTCCCGCCATGACTCCCGCCCCTCGCTCGCTGAGGGGGGGAGGAGGAGCATGAGCGGTGGACGGGCTTCAGCCCCGCCCACTGAAGCCTGTCCATCGCTCATGCTCCTCCTCCATGCAGCCTCAGCGAGCGAGGGGCCGGAGTCATGGCGGAGAGTGGTGCCGGGGACGGGGGCTGCTCTCCGCCATGACTCCCGCTATGACTCAATCAGGCACGAGCAAGCTTCTGCTGATGGGAAGGGGGCAGGGCCCGAGCGACGTCACCCTTCCCTCCTCCCTCCCTCGATTGGAAGCTGGCTGGAGAAACGGCCAAAGGAGGCAGTGCCCCGGCCCCTTCTTCCTTCTCTTCGCCACTGCCCGGCCCTTCCTCCTCCTCCTCCTCCTCCCCCAAGCAGCAGGAGTTCGGCAGGAGGGGGAGAAAGGGGGGGAGACATTTTTCGCGGCTCACCAGATGACCTGTCACAGAACAGTAGTATGCCACGGAACAGCGGTTGGGAAACACTGATCTAAAACCATGGGTACAACAGTTTTTGTGTGTGTCAGGAGCGACTTTGAGAAGTTGCTTCTGGTGTGAGAGAATTGGCCGTCTGCAAGGACGTTGCCCAGAAGATGCCTGCATGTTTTGATGTCTTGCCATCCTTCTGAGAGTCTTTTCTCATGTCACCGCATGGGAAGCTGGAGCTGTCAAAGGGAGCTCAGCCATGCTCTCCCCAGATTCGAACTTCTGTCCTGTCGGTCTTCAGTCCTGCCGGCACAAGGGTTTAACCATTGTGGCACTGGGGGCTCCTGGTACAACTTAAAAAGCTTTAAGTTCCAAAGGTATTTTGCAAGCTTGCACTGTTTGTTAATGGTGAGGTTGCATTGATTGGTTTTTTACACCTGTCAATCATTGCTAACAGAGCCCAATTAAGTTTGTTCTGCCCCCTTTCCCAGGGACGTTGGGAATCAAGCCATTTTGTTATCAGAGCTTTCCTGGACTTCTCTAGAAGAGGAAAACATAATTATATTAGCTTACTTCCAGTCCCAACATACCATTTTTTTACTCGTGTCAGAAACAACTTAGGATAACTGCAAGTTGCTTCTGGTGTGAGAGAACTGGCCGTCTGCAGAGACGTTGCCCAGGGAAACTCGGGTGTGTTACCATCCTGTTGGAGGCTTCTCTCCTTCCCTGCCTGGGAAGCTGGGGCTGACAGATGGGAGCTCACCCCATCTCATGAATTCGCGCTTCAGGTCAGCAGTTCAGCCAGCAGAAACCCATTGCGCCACTGCGGCTTATTCAGTTGAATTGAAGGACCTAGAAATTCCAACACAATTCTAAATTAACGAACGAAGGATACCACAAAATCGCCTAGATTTAGCACATCCCCATAGAAACCCTTTTCCCCTGGGGATATATAGTTCTGTGGTTATGGGGGGTCTTCCTGTATTTAACTTAGTGAAACTTAGTTGCTTTACTGTGTGTCACAACGGAAACAAAGGAGAAGATTTGTAGCAAGCTGTTTTAATTTCCTTATTAAGCAATGCAATAATAAGTCTTGGAAATAGTCTATGCAATAGTTGTTAATCAGCACGAGTGATCTAATTGACACTAAATGTATCGCTTTAAAATATATCTAACTCAGAAGTCCTGGCTCCAGAGAGTTTACGCCAACGGAAAATATACTCTCTGTCATGTTGTAGCCACTCCTAGTTTCTACTGAGCCTGAATTATACACAGTACAATCTGCTTACTCCAGCAGAATGTTGGTTTTCGGGCTAAATTATAGGTGATGATTGGTTTGCCTTCAAATCTACTTATGGTAAACCTATCGTGGGATTTACTTGGGAAGGTTTGTTCAGAGGAGGGTTTTCTTTGCTTCCCTTTGAGGCTGAGAGAGTGTCACCCAAGGTCATCTAATGCAGTGCTTTTCAACCTTTTTTGAGCCACAGCACATTTTTTACATATACAAAATCCTGGGGCACACCACCAACCAAAATGATACAAAATGACACTCTAACACAGTAATACATATAGTTAATATGTTTTTAAAATGTATTTATACACTCAGTGTGAAACCTGGGCCTGTTTCGATGAACTCAACATAGATATCCTGGCAGGAATGCCAGAAAGACACAAACTTCCCACACAGAACTCCCATAACCAAGAGAAAATACTATAAGAGTTTGGTGGGCATTGACCTTGGGTTTTGGAGTTGTAGTTCACCTATATTCAGAGAGCACTGTGGACTGAAACAATGTTGTATCAGGACCAAACTTGGCTTGAATACTCAATATGCCCAAATGTGAACACAGATGGAGTTTGGGAAAAAATAGACTTTGACATTTGGGAGTTACAGTTTCTGGGATTTATAGTTAACACACAATCAAAGAGCATCCTGAACTCTTGCAACAATGGAATTGAACCAAACTAAGCATATTGAACTCTCATTATCAACAGAAAGTACTGAAAGGGTTTGCTTGGGAACTGACCTTGAGTTTGGAAATTGTAGTTCACCTACACCCAGAGAGCACTGTGGACTCAAACCTTTTTGGTGCCCCTGGTTTCAGCCTTCAGTGCCGGGAGAGGAAGGAGAATGCGCTGACAGCCCAGGTGCCAAAGAGGATGCCGCCCCACCACAGACCATTCTCGGAGGGCAGGCGCCCGTGCACTAGGCAGGCCTTCGTGCCTGTGCATTGAAGTCTCACCACACTTGTGGCTGGGAGTGGACTGCATCGAGCCTGTCAGCTGCCTTCTGGGACTCTCTGGCTCCAGGTAAACAACAACTCCCATTTGAAAAAAGGCAGTCATTCCCCTCATTTCGGCCTCTATGCACAGTTAGGCACATTGGCTCAATGTGCCAAGTTTAGTCCAGATTCAGCGTTGGCTTGGTTCAATGCCCTCTGGATAAGGGTGCACTGCAACTCCCAGATGCAAGGTTAATCACCCCCAATCTCCGCCTGTCCTGTATGTGCAGATGGCCATGTTTGGTCCAGATATGATGTTGGCTGCCTTCAGTGCTTTCTGGATCCAGGTAAACAACAACTCCCATTTGAGAAAGGGCAATCATTCCTCCAATCCCTGCCTGTATGCACTGTTGGGTGCATTGGCTCTATGTGCCAAGTTTGGTCCAGATCCAGCATTGGCTTGGTTCAATGCCCTGTGGTTGTTTTTGTTGTTGTTGTTATACAGTTATTCTATGGCAGGGATAGGGAACCTATGGCTCGGGAGCCATATGTGGCTTTTCATGATTGCATCTGGCTCTCCAGAGAAGCCCGGGCCTTGGTTTCTCAGCATGCAGCTTCTCCTTCTCTCCTTCCTTTTCCCTCCCTCCCTCTCTCTCCTTCCTTCCTTCTTTCCTCCATTCTCCCTCTTCCTTCCTTCCTCTTCCTTCCTTTCTCCCCTTTCACCCTTTCCTTCTCTCCTTCCATTTTTCATCCATTCTCCTTCCTTCTTCCTTCCTCTTCTATTCTTTTTCCCAAGTCTTCATTTCCTTCTCCTTCCTTTCTTCTCACTTCCCTCTCTCCCCTTCTTTCTTTTCTTTTCCCTTCATTATTTTACTTTTTCCTCACTCCCTTTCCTTTCTTTCCCCCACCCTTTCCTTTTTTCCTCCCTTCCCATTTCCTTCTTTCTTTTCCCTTCCTTGTCTCTCTCCTGCTTTTCTTTTCTTCCTTTTCCATAGTTTGTTCTTCTTTTCTTTCTTCCTCTCCCCCTCCCTCCTTTATGTCCTCGTTCTTTCTTTCTTTCCCCCTTCCTTCCGTCTTCTCTTCCTTCCCAGAGTCCGGAGCGTGCCTTTTGCAGAGCCAGGTCTAAAATGTCCCGTCATTCTGCCGGGGGAATCCTTTTCTCATAGTATGCACGTATATACTCACATTTAGTTGGATTCAGTCTTCATATATATATATATATATATATATATATATATATATATATCTATCTATCTATCTATCTATCTATCTAAAAAGAGAGTGGTCGTGCAAAGGACTTTATGCACGGCCAAACTACGCCCCCCAGAAACACCAATCCAACGAGACACATTCCCACAGACCACGAGGTATTACCATCACACAAAAAAACCCACCTTCCTACCTTCCAACCCCCCCAAAATCAGCCCCCCAAAATCGCCCATTGGCTCCCGTTCTGCGCTGGCCACGAGCGCAGAACAGAGGGAGAGCCATCGCGCAGGCGCACTCCAACCCCCCTCCCCACCACAATGCAGGACAGAGGGAGAGCAAACACACTGCGCACACTGACTCCCCCCCCAACCCATCCCGTCCCCCTCTCTCCCCACACACCAGCAACTTCACCGCCACACCGGCGGCGCCCAACCCGCCTCCTCCGCCGCCTCACAGTGGGAGACCCGCAGCCGCTACTGCCCTCCGGATGGCAGAGGGTGAAGAGGAAAGGACCGGGGTCGCTGCTGCCGCCTTCTTTTCCCTCCACAGCCCCCTTCTGCCTCAGCCTATGGCCCCAACCCCCCCCACATGTCAGCCCCAGGCTCCTTCGCTCTCCCCTCACCCTCAGCCCCCTTCTTTTCTCTCTCAGCCTCAGACCCCTTCTTCCCCCCTTCCCCCCTCATGTGTATGTACACATGCACACACATATACAGTACCATACACACGTATACATATATAAACATACATACACATATATACATATACACCCACATATATACACTACATACACATATATACACATGCACACACCCACCAAGACCATAAGTAGCATCATTTCAAACCCTTACATACTCAGACTTTCCCGCATCTCCTAAATAGGGCACAGCAACGCGTGCCGGGTACAGCTAGTATATACACACACACACACACACACACACACACACATATACATATACACACAAATATTTGGAAATTTATTTCAGTGAACTATATATATATATATATATATATATAGTTCACTGAAATCAATTTCCAAATATTTTGCTTTTATGGCTCTCTGAGTCAAAAAGGTTCTCGACCCCTGACTACAACCAAAGAGCATTCTGAACCCCAGCAATGATAGAATTGGACCAAACTTCCCACACAGAACTGCCATGACCAATAGCAAACACTGTGTTTTCTGAAGGTCTTTGGCGACCCCTCTGACACAAGATCCAAGAAAAGAATCTGAACACAAAGTTTCTCAGAATATCAATATATTGTGTTATAACTGCGACGTAATATCAGGCAAAATCAACATATAAACCCAAGTTGGGTGCCCGACCCCCACAGCTGGGCAAACGTAAATACAAGTGTCCTGAAATAGAATTATCAGCACAACAGCAAGTGGGGTAACAACACAATAGTCAAAGTGCCGCCGCTGTAAGGTAAAGTAATCCACCCCGATGGGTATTTGTATTCCTACCCGGATGGGTATTTGTAATCCAATGGTAAGGTGTTGGAAGCAAACGAACCCAGAGCCCAATTCAAAGCAACCACACCTGTTTTGTTACATTGACCCCTCTGACACCCCTTTGTGACCCCCCGAGGGGTCCTGACCCCCAGGTTGAGAAACACTGATCTAGACACTAGACTCCTATTGATGCAAGCCAAAATACTATTGGCTTTTTTTGCTGCTGCATCACACTGTTGGCTCAGGTACCAAAAGAGTGTGTTCAAAAAGACTGGTCACATAATTCTAGAATTAGATAAACGACCCGTGAGGTGTTTATATATGCAGATTTTTTTAATGCATAACATTTTGATATCATCTGTATGAAAGAATTAAGTTTTTGAATGAAATGCGTTTGGGTTTTCTGGAAAAGACATAGGAAGAGCCAACCAAGATAATGAAGCAACTGAAGAGTGAAGAGTCTTCGGAGCTGCATTTATTTATTTATTTATTTAGTCTACTTCTATACTGCCCTTCTCAGCCTGAAGGCGACTTGAGGCGGTGTAGACATGGCAAAGACTGCCCAAGAGAAATACATCAACAGTTACTAACACAATCGTTTCATATACAAATTAGCAATTGAAGATAAAACACAATATCAGCGTCTCATTAATAAGTCGATTTCCAATTTCAGTGGCAACGTTCTTTGGGTCTCAATTTAATAATCTTACTGCTTTTTGCTGACGATGCTGCCCTTGTCGCCCATTCAGAAGCAGCCCTCCAGCGCCTAACATCCTGCTTTGCAACAGCTGCAGAGCTTTTTTTGGGCTGGAAGTCAGCCTGAAGAAAACGGAAGTCCTCTACCAGCCCGCACCACAGGAAGAACACCATCATCCCCACGTCAGCATAGGCAAATCTGTGCTTAAGTCCATTCAGCAATTCACCTACCTGGGAAGCATCATCTCTTCAGATGCCAAGATTGATAAAGAGATAGATCACAGATTAGCAAAGGCATATAGTGCATTCAGAAGGCTTCACAAAAGAGTCTGGAGCAACAAGCACCTGAGGCAAAGCACCAAAATCAGTGTGTACAGAGGTATTGTACTGTCTATTCTCCTATATGGGCCTGAAACATGGGTCACCTATCGCCAACACCTACGACTCCTCAAACGCTTTCATCAGCGCTGTCTTCACACAATCCTAAATGTACACTGGACGGACTATGTGACGAATGTTGCTGTTCTTGAGCAAGCAGGGATCACTAGCATTGAGGCCATGCTATTGAGAACTCAGCTGCGCTGGGCAGGGCACGTCTCTAGGATGGAGGACAACCGCCTCCCAAAGATACTACTCTACGGTGAACTCGGCACAGGTCAGTGCAAGAGAGGTGCCCCCCAAAAAGATATATAAGGACTCCCTGAAACAACATCTCAGGCTCAGCCAGATTGATCACCAACAATGGTCCACCCTAGCCTCACATCGGGAGGCATGGAGACGCACTATCCACAATGCTGCAGCCTCATTCGAGAAAACACGCCAAACGGGTTTCGACAACGCAGAAAGAACTGCAACTTGGAAACAACATCACCCAAGGAGACTTTCTGCTGTGCTTTCTGTAACCGAACTTGCCTATCTCAGATTGGCCTTTTTAGTCATCAACGCGCTTGTAAAAAGTGTGGGATGAGTCCTTCCTAAGAATCTTTGTTCATGAAGTACGGTAATGCCGAGAGAGAGATAATCAAAGAGCATTCTGAACCCCACCAACGATGGAATTGGGTCTAACTTCCCACACAGAACCCTCATAACCAACAGAAAATAATGAGTTTTCTGATGGTCTCTGGCGACCCCTCTGACACCCTCTCGCGACCCCCCCAGGGGTCCCGACAGGGGCGGTCTTTCCATTAGGCTGACTAAGCGGCCGCGTAGGGCGATGCCTCCTGGGAGGGACGTCACCACCTGGGAGGGGCGCCGCCGCACCGCCGCCCCGCCCTGCCGCCGCGCCTCGCTGCGCAGCCGGGTGAGGCGTGCTCGGAGTCAGTGCTGCCTGCACCGCGCCTCCGCAGCCGGTGGCACAGCCGCGTGGCCGCGCAGGACGCCACGCGCATGCGTGAACTGGGACACCAGCACGCATGTGCAAACTGGGATGCCGGTGCACATGCGTGGCGGCGTCCAGAAGCCACGGGGGGGGCACCAAAATAATCTTCGCTTACCCTCCCAGGAGAGGTAAGACCGCCCCTGGGTCCCGACCCAGGGGCGGTCTAAGGTTATTTTATATGGTAAGCGAACATTACTTTGTTGCCCCCCTTTGTCTCCACCCCCTTTCCCTTTGCCTCCGCCCCCTGCCTGCCCAATTGCATCATGTGACGTGTTTACAGGCTTCGGCGCCTGCAGGAGCTTCTGCGCATGCTTCTCCCTTTGCCTCGGCCCCCTGCGTGCCAAATACGGACGGAGTGCTGACGTGACGTGTTTACAGGCTTCGGCTTCAGCGCCTGCAGGAGCTTCTGGGCATGCGCAGTGGCTCCGGAGCTCAACTTCAGCTCTGGAGCCACTGCGCATGCGCAAAAATCTCCGCGCATGCCCAGAAGCTCCTGCAGGCCAGGCGCTGAAGCCGACGCAGCAGCAGGGAGGTTTGCTACGACGGCGCAGCCAGCGTGGCGGCGCCCTTCCCAAAAGATGGCGCCCTTCCCAGAGTTTGGCGCCCTAAGCGGCCGCTTAGTTAGCGTATACGTCGGACCGCCCCTGTCCCGACCCCCAGGTTGAGAAACGCTGATCTAGATACTATAGAGGCCAAAATCCCATTGGCTTTTTTGTTTTTTTTTGCCGCCGCATGAACATAAGAACATAAGAACATAAGAAGAGCCATGCTGAATCTGACCTCAGCCCACCTAGTCCAGCATTCTGTATCACACAGTGGCCCACCAGTTGTACACGAGGATCTCGAGCAGAAGGGAGGGCAAAACCCTGACCTGCTCCCGACCCCCCACAACCAGTACCCAGGGAAATCCTGCCTACCTCAACCAACTCCGAGGTGGCACTTGAATGTCCTTTTCAGTAACTACCGATACACTTGGTATCCATGAATCTGTCTAATCCTGCCTTGAAGCTGTCCAGGCTGACAGCTGTCACAACCTCCTCTGGAAGTGAGTTCCATAACCCAATGACCCTCTGGGTGAAGAAATATTTCCCTTTATTAGTCCTAATTTTCCTACCTTGGAGCTTCAGGGAGTGCCCTCTAGTCCTAGTGTTTTGTGACAAAGAAAATAATTTTTCTTTATTCACCTTTTCTATCCCATGCATGATTTTATACCCTTCGATCAAGTCACCTCTTAAACGCCGTCTTTCAAGGCTGAAAAGACCAAGGCGTTGCAACCTGATTTCGTAAGGGAGCCGCTCCATCCCTTGGATCATTCTTGTTGCCCTTTTCTGTACCTTTTCCAGTTCCGTTATATCCTTCTTAAGGTGCAGTGATCAGAATTGTACACAGTACTCCAGATGTGGCCTCACCATAGATTTGTAGAGAGGCAATACAACATTTGCCGACCTATTTTCGATTCTCTTCCTGATCATGCCAAGCATAGAATTTGCTTTTTTCACTGCTGCTGCGCACTGGGTTGACATCTTCATTGAGCTGTCCACCAAGACCCCAAGATCCCTTTCCTGGTTTGTCTCGGAAAGCTTTGACCCCATCAATTTGTAGGTGTAGTTGGGGTTCTTTGCCCGATGTGCATGACTTTACACTTGTTTAGGTTAAAATGCATTTGCCACTTTGTTGCCCATTCACTCAATTTCGAGAGATCTTTCTGGAGCTCTTTACAATCAGTTTCATTTTTAACTACCCTGAACAATTTAGTGTCGTCTGCAAACTTTGCTACCTCAGAATTCACTCCTACATCCAGATCATTAATGAATAAATTAAAAAGTAACGGACCCAAAACTGAACCTTGGGGTACGCCACTTCTCACCTCTTTCCACCCAGAGAAGTGTCCGTTTATTACCACCCTTTGTTTCCTACAGTTTAGCCAGGTTCCAATCCAGGACAAGACCTGTCCTCTGATTGTTGGCTCATGACATTGTCGGCTCATGTTTAACTTGTTGTCAACCTCAAGATCTCTTTCACGCTTCTCATTTCCACTTCAGAGCAGCAACTCCCAGGAAGCTGGTGACTCAACGCAGACCCATTGTGGCTCAGTCAGTGGAAACAACAAAAGCAATCTCAAAGCAAGATCAAGCAGGAGAAGAATGCAGAGCCTCAGCACTTTGGTTCCAGCGATAAGAGCAGGGCTGGCTCTGGGAGGAATGCAGGAAGCCAGAGATTACTACTGCCTGCTGCCCTTGGTTCACCTTCCACCCCAACTCACTCCCAACTGCTGGGATTCCACAGCATGGAGCCACACTGGCTGTTAAAGCGGTGCCAACCCGCCCTAGACGCGGGAAGGAGGACCTACCATGCCATTGGAGGCGTTGAGGAGGCAGGTGACGGCCAGGAGCAGCCAGCGCCGCTTGTACAGCTTGAAAGGCTCGCCGGTCCCGGGGGCCACCACCTCCGCGTCCATCCTGAGCGGAGAATGCCTGGATCTGCAGACCCTTGGAGGGCAGGCATGGGTGATGGATGGGAGATCCTCCGGGATGAGCCCGCCCCCAGGCCTCTCCGATTGGCCGCTGCCCAGAAAGCCGGCTGCTCTCGCAACAGAGTGGCAGCCTCGCGCCTCGCCGGGAAAACACAGAGACAGAGAGAGGCAGCAGGCGGGCAAGTTCCGGGTTCGGGGGCGCGCCCGAGCTCCGCTGGGTCCTAGCGCCGGTTGGGTTTCAGGGCCCTCCTCCTTTTTTTTTACACCAGGGATGCTGTTCACACTTTTTCAGCATGCGAGCTACTTATCACAGTGTTTTTCAGCCCTTTTTTTTGAGCCGCGGCACATTTTTTACATTTACCAAATCCTGGGGCACACCACCAACCAAAATGACACAAAATGACACCTTAACACAGTAATACATATAGGTAATATGTTTTTAAATGTATTTATACACCCAGTGTGAAACCTGGGCCTGTTTCGATGAACTCAGCATAGATATCCTGGCAGGAATGGCACACACAGAACTCCCATAACCAAGAGAAAATGCTATAAGAGTTTGGTGGGCATTGACCTTCAGTTTTGAAGTTGTAGTTCACCTATATCCAGAGAGCACTGTGGACTCAAACAATGTTGGATCAGGACCAAACTTGGCATGAATACTCAATATGCCCAAATGTGAACACAGATGGAGTTTGGGGGAAATAGACCTTGACATTTGGGAGTTACAGTTTCTGGGATTTATAGTTAACACACAATCAAAGAGTATCCTGAACTCTTGCAACAATGGAATTGAACCAAACTAAGCATATTGAACTCCCATTGAAGCAGCCAAATTAAGGAGTTATGGAACTCCAAGTACCAAGTTTACTTTACCAAGCTACCTGATCGTGCGGGCGCAAGGATGAGGAAGAACACACGGCAACTGTGAAATAGGTGAAAATCAAAAGGATTTATTCTGGCACCAGCTGGTGGGCTCTTGCCAGCAGAACACGGCTGCAGATAGGGGCAAAAGACCCCGTCACTTCTCATACAAAGACATTTATACCCCAATGGAGTCATTTCAGTTAAGCCCACCCCTTCTTCATGGATAAAAACAATCATAATTGGCTGGTGATTACTGTTGCTTTCATGACATTTCATTAATCCAATAAACAGTGCATTTTCATTAGCATCACATCTTTAAGTCACACCTTTGAATGAGAACAATAGCCATTTATAAGTTAGTCTTTCTCACAGTACTGCTATCAATCTTGAGTCTCTGGTGTTCTCTAAGTTGAAACATTGACTTCCGGGCTCCGTGCCAGCAACGGAGGGGGTCAGACTCTCTGTCATGCGCAGTGCTTTCTTTATTCGCATTAAGCTCTCCCATTAGCACAATATGTACTGCTTTTCACCCATCTAGCCTATGTTATCTCAAGTCAGGCACAGGGTGTATTAGAATGCTTCAATCACAGTGTTATTTTCATATTGCAAGTGCCAGTCTGATTCTTGGCACAGGAACACGCATTTCAAAGCTAAACACGCATGTAGCATCACTCTCTGACTGTACTTTTTGCACGGAAAAGTACCAAACCCGCTTTATTCCAGAATTTCTTTTCTTGTAGGAAAATCATCACATGGATTTTCCTACACACCTGTCTGGAATACCTTTTAAGAGGACCAATCCACTCTCCAGTCCCGTGGGACCCCAGTTCCTCCAGTTCGGACAGCATGCACACCTTTGACTGTATCTACAGAACTCTGCACTGCCCTAGCACAACATTTGAGCAGAATGGGCAGACAGCACATTATGATTAGCACAGAACATATCACAACTATGATTACCATCACAAGTGACCGTAGCCAATGCAAATTCGGTAACCAGTTTAGCAAAGTACTCCAAAAATCACTTGGAGCCGAGTAAGTCTTCTGTATTTTTCTAGCAACATCCTGAATCTTGTTCAGATCCAGCTCTATGTTTCCACTCTCGTTTATGAAATGACAGCATGTCACGTTGAGCCAGGCGCAAAGACCCCCCTCTTTTGACAACAGATAATCTAGAGCCAGCTTCTGTTGCATGGCCATTTTTGCCAAAGAATTCACCTCCACCTGCAATGATGTCATTCCTTCATACGTGTCATTGGCCAAAAATTCCAAGTCATAAGATAATACACGCAACTGCTTTATGTTCCAGGCCACACCCAACCTTGGCTCTGCAATTGCTATAAACCTCTGGGCTTCATTTAGGTAAGTTTTGTCAGGATCATACCCATAACGCTGCACATCAGCAAATGAGCGCTTATGGATATGTAGGTACAAATTAGTCACATGAGTCTCCTTGGGGAGCACTCTTAGACCCCCAGGCTGTAAGGTGCCTAGGGTACAAACTCCAGACCAGACTACAGGTAGCACAGGCATTGCCACTTTTCCACAAATCCAAACAATTCCCTCAGGAAGGCCAGTGGCACGATAACCCAAACGCCTAGCAGGCAAATTCTGAACCAGGTTCACTATAGCATTCTCATGATGGTTTCTGAACAATATGTGAGTGCAGTTTGAGCTCTCCCAGCTCCAAGTCCAAACACCTGTGGTTCTCAGACCACAGCGTCCTCTGTACCTGCTATGCACTGTGATCATGTGATCACAAGCAGGATAGGCACCTAGCTCAACCTGATTGAAAAACTCATACATGCCAAGCTTCTGACTTCCTGCATAATAAGGCTTCCCTTCCTTTTCCCATTTAAAACACAGTGCAGCTCTCAACACAGGAGAACCGTGAGTTACCATGAACCAAGCCCTTTCTGCTTCCCCTCCCGTTAGTTCCTGCCTTCCTTTCGTGCTATTCCACCCTTCCAACGTTAACACTCCACTCGGAACTATCGGCCATCCTGACCTATGGCTTGAAGGGCCCTGACTGCAAATCCAGCATGAATTTAAACTCAGTTCATGTGACATGTTAGTTATCAGTCTATGAAACATATTTTGCTCCCACCCTCCATGTGTCCCAGTAATGTACAATGTCAATATCAGAGCCACGAACCCAAACACTGTCTGTGCTCTCACGGGGCGCTTACACCTGTAACTCTGTCCCATTAAGATGCATAGCCACCACCGAAGTGAGAATACCATTGGCTCTGTCCATCTTTCTTGCGTTGGACCACCATTACCCGGATTGGGAGCGATGGTATCAGACGACTCTTCTGTGGCCTTCTTCTTCTGTGTGCCCCTTAAATAGGGCGTTGCAAAGTATTTGTAATCCTGAGGCGGAGGGGGTTGCTTGGATCCACGGAAGACTCCAAAGCAACCGGCGCCCTTTTCACCCGTGTATAGTGAATCCATGGACGAATGCCTCCCACCTTCACCGCCGTTGGTGTGCTCAGGAGCACGGTGAAAGGCCCTCTCCATCTGGGCAGCAAAGGGCGTAGATTCCATTCTTTAACCAGGACGGATTCGCCAACTGAAAAAGAGTGAAGAGAAGTAGACGGGAGAGGAGGTCGCAAATCTGCAGTATATTGACTAAGTTTCTCTAGCTGTTTCCCTAACATCTGGACATCTTGCAGGGTTTGCTGGTGTCCTAACACGTGACTATCAGAAGTCAGTCCACACATAGACTTTAAGTTCAACGGAGGCCTGCCATACAGTCGCTCAAAAGGTGACAAGCCTGTCTTTTTGTGAGGGGTACATCGGACCCTCAGGAGGGCTAGAGGTAATGCCATCCTCCAGTTCAATTTAGTCTCTTGGCAAATCTTTGCTAAACAGTTTTTCAAAGTCCGATTGGCTCTTTCTGCCCTGGCAGAAGATGATTGCGGATGATAAGCACAATGAAGTTTCCACGTGATCCCCAACAATTTGCACAGTCCCTGGACCACGTGGTGCACATAAGCAGGAATTTCTTCTACAGTATCTCTACTAATCGGGTACTGGGCCTTTCTCATGGGCAAATGTCCAGTTCTTATCTCTATCACCACAGGGGCAACAAATCTTGCCAGTCCAGGTTCATTCTGTTCTCTCCATACCCTAGGAGTTCTTTTCCCAGCACCAAAATGTCTCTTACTTTCTAACATGTTGCAGTCTAAACAATGGAACAGTAAGCTCCAACTGGCCTGATTCCATGAACTCCAACCTTGCCCTCATCTTCGCCAGAATGTCTCTTCTCCCTCAGCTTCCTCCTCTTCTTCCTGCATAGCTTTTCCTGACCCTCTGACTGGAATTTCGACTCTTTTTGTACTTGCATCACTTTCCTCTGACATTTCCTCCACACAGTCTTTTCGCCAATGGCCCTCTTTTGCAACGGGCACACTGGTTTCGACCCAATTTAAACTGTCCTCCACTGTTTCCTCTTCCTGACCCTCTGCCACGACCATTTCCTTTTCCTCTGGCTGGTCTTTCTTCAAACATGCTCACCAAAACTCTATCCCTCTCTCTTCTTTCTATCCTTCTTCTCCTCTTCCACCTGCTCCCTGGCCATAAACACTTGATGTTCCAATGGGAATCTAGCATTCCCAAATGCAACAGCTTCCATCTGCCCATGTCCCTCTTGAGCTATCAATCTGGCCTGATTGATAATGCACCTTCTCTCTGCCGCAGTGAACAGGGCGTTTAACAGCTGTCTGCAGTCCCAGCAGGTGGGATCATGGGTAGCCATAAAATCCCCCATAGCACGAGGTTGCTCAGAATATGGGGGGTATTATGTTTCCAATTAAAAATGTCCGAACTTGAGAGCGGGACTATTTGAAAGGCTTGTTGGACCCTGTTGTGCACGTCCAGTAGTGGGACCTGCCTTATAGGACATTCTAATGCCCCTCTCTCCACCTCTTCTTCTTCCCTTGCTTCCTGCCCCCTGGTTTTACTTCTGGTTCTCATTGGAGAAGCCACTCGCTTCACACTGTGCCTTCTGTGTAAATCCGGCGAGCGCTCTATCGCTCTTATGGATTCAAAGGATCTGCTCCGCTGCACTTTGGGGGGTCGCGCAATCAACCTCCCTGCTGCTTCGGGGCACTCATCATCTTCTCCCTCACTGCTTTGGGGACGCACTATCATCCTGCCAGCGCCAGGGGTTGGACATCTCGCTTCTCTCTCTACCTCTCTTGCTTCCTCCAGGGGGTAATCAATCTTCATGGAGAGAGGGGCCTGATAGGCAGGCGGCTCTTCACAAAACAGGTCCCTTTCTGAAGGGAAAACAGGGGATGTCACTATTGCCGGTGTCTGAAACGGAGGGGCCGGCGCGGGCTGGGACGCTGCTCTGGCAGACGGAAACGTCCCGCTTGAACCCGCATTTGCCTGGTTCCCTAATTCGAATTGTAAAGTCATTGGGAGATTTACTGGAGTTGAAATTGGTGCAACGGGAACAGGAAGGAGTGCTTGGCTGCCAGGAACGGCGAAGCGGGGATAACTGAGATTGGCGTTGCTGGGGCAACAGGGACCTCCTCAGATTGCCTCACAGCCTGCGTCATCTGGGCTGCTGAGCTTGTTCCAAAGGTGGGGGCTTCTTCTCCTTAAAGGGGAAGATCTTCTTACTCCGCTTTCTCCCTGCCTTTCTGTTCACAAAGCACCCTTTCTTCTCATGATCTTTGGGACCTGCCCCCCAAACGCCCTCAGCTCATTTGGATGGATTGCGAAACAATAGGATTCAAGTTGTTTTACATTCTCTCAAATCCCAGGACCCTGTGTTTGGCCAGCCGATCCCACGGACGGACGGCCAAACTTCTGTGCACAGATTTCTAAGTTCAAAAGATTTCATCTCTTGGGGGTTCCCTTCTACTGCCAACAGGCAAAACCTGTCCCAGTTATCTAACACACATTGCAAAGGGGTCTCTTTCTTCTGCTTTGATCCTGCACTCCCCATTTCTCTTGCCTAAGATCAAACCCCACTTCAGTGCTCTCCCCAACCCCAATGTGTGTTCCCTCAGTGTTAAAGTGCTTGAAATAGACTATACTTGCCGATGTCCTGCAGACCCTGGGATTCGCGTCTCGCCTCCCACGTCACCACTCGAGTTGCGTCGGCTCTTGGCGAACGGACCTGACGTCGCCTCCGACTCTCTGCGCGCTTGTGCCGGTTTGCTAGCCCACAACGGCTGGGCACCTTGTTACTGTGTCCCCGGACTTTTACACCTGCCGGCTCTCAAGGGGCTGCTTCCCAGCTGCCCCCCTTCCTTTGGCTTTGAGTTCACCTATAACTTTAGTTGCAGTCTCTCCCGGTCCACAGGCGTTCGTTTGGGGCGAACCAGGCGGCCGGCTCAATGCAAAAAAGAGGTAAAAAATAGGCGGGCCCTCCCAGCCCTCCTGGGTCGCCTCACCTTACTAGCCTGGGAGCGGGGCTGTCCACAACGGGGACCGTGTTTGTTTTTCCTCACCACAGACCCGTCTAAA
The DNA here is from genome assembly GCA_030556195.1 of Anolis apletophallus. NCBI lineage: Eukaryota > Metazoa > Chordata > Lepidosauria > Squamata > Anolidae > Anolis > Anolis apletophallus. The sequence goes on from JARBWK010000006.1 coordinate 148,592,344, forward strand.
TACCTTTTTAGATCACGTCGGGGTCACCAAATGAAGCAGCCAAATTAAGGAGTTATGGAACTCCAAGTACCAAGTTTACTTTACCAAGCTACCTGATCGTGCGGGCGCAAGGATGAGGAAGAACACACGGCAACTGTGAAATAGGTGAAAATCAAAAGGATTTATTCTGGCACCAGCTGGTGGGCTCTTGCCAGCAGAACACGGCTGCAGATAGGGCAAAAGACCCCGTCACTTCTCATACAAAGACATTTATACCCCAATGGAGTCATTTCAGTTAAGCCCACCCCTTCTTCATGGATAAAAACAATCATAATTGGCTGGTGATTACTGTTGCTTTCATGACATTTCATTAATCCAATAAACAGTACATTTTCATTAGCATCACATCTTTAAGTCACACCTTTGAATGAGAACAATAGCCATTTATAAGTTAGTCTTTCTCACAGTACTGCTATCAATCTTGAGTCTCTGGTGTTCTCTAAGTTGAAACATTGACTTCCGGGCTCCGTGCCAGCAACGGAGGGGGTCAGACTCTCTGTCATGCGCAGTGCTTTCTTTATTCGCATTAAGCTCTCCCATTAGCACAATATGTACTGCTTTTCACCCATCTAGCCTATGTTATCTCAAGTCAGGCACAGGGTGTATTAGAATGCTTCAATCACAGTGTTATTTTCATATTGCAAGTGCCAGTCTGATTCTTGGCACAGGAACACGCATTTCAAAGCTAAACACGCATGTAGCATCACTCTCTGACTGTACTTTTTGCACGGAAAAGTAGCAAACCCGGTTTACCATTACCAACAGAAAGTACTCAAAGGGTTTGCTTGGGAATTGACCTTGAGTTTGGAAGTTGTAGTTCACCTACACCCAGAGAGCACTGTGGACTCAAACAATGTTATGTTATATTGTTGTTTGTTTTCTATCCAGAATCACATTGTTGGAAGGAGGCTCACCACTTTAAGGTCCCTAAAATGGGCATGGGAAAACTTCGGCCCTCTTGGTGCTGGACTTCAACTCCCACCATTCCTAACAGCCTGAGGCCCTTTCCTGCTTAAGTGGCTGAGGGGGGGAGGACCTGAGGCTGAGAGGGGGAAAGAAAAGGGCCTCAGGCTGTTAGGAATGGTGGGAGTTGGAGTCCAAAACACCTGGAAGGTCCAAGTTTACCCATGCCAGCTTTTGACAGAGACCTCTACCTCTCCCTTCCCCTTTGTGCCCTTTCTTCCCCCTCCTGCCAAACACTTACTTGTTCTATCTACTCCACTCGCTCTGCAACCATTTTGATCCGAGGGGGCAGCGAAGGGGCAGCGTGATCGTGTTCAGGAGCGGAGGGGGTAGGGAGGAAGATGTGGGGCGAGCCTTCGCAGTAGCGCCCGCACAGCTCACGTCTTCCTCCCCCCTCCCCTCCTGAACACGCTCACACTGCCCCCTCAGATCAAAATGGTGGCAGAAGCGTCAGCGTCAGCAAAGCGAGGCAAAGCGAACAGAGCGAAGCTGGGAAGAAGGGAGCCCGAGTGGAGAAGAAAAAGTGTTTGGCAGGAGTAAAGGGTCTTGGAGGCCAGTTTGCCCATGCCCGCTTTTGACAGAGACCGTTTCCTCCCCTTCCTTTTCATGCTTTTTTCTTCCCTCCTGCTAAACACTTACTTTTTCTTCTACACTGCCGCTTCTGCCGCCATTTTGATCCGAGGAGGCAGCGTGAGCGTGTTCAGGAAGGGAGGGGGAGGGAGGAAGGCATGACCCGTGCGGGCGCTACTGCGCAGACTCGCCCCAGAGCAAAGTGAGCAGAGCGAGGCCGGGAAGAAGGGAGCCCGAGTGGAGAAGAAAAGATGTTAGGCAAGAGGGGGAAGAAAGGGTATTGAAGGTCCCAATTTCTCACGGCACACCTGATGAGCACTATAAGAGGGTTTTGCATGACCAGTCGCTCTCGTTGCCACATGGTTGCAAGGCAACGGTGTAGTAATGGTGTCTGCGGACCATATTTTCATTCTTGGAGACCACTGGTGGTCTACAGACCACAGGTTAGGAACCACTGCTCTACAGTGTAGATGCAGCTAAAGATGTCTATAGAAACTAGGGGTGAGTTGCACTAACTCGCACAACACCTAGGGCAAGCAAATACAGAAAATATCCACGATAATTAAGCCAAA